>PVIR01000838.1:0-74551 GCA_004026965.1 Petromus typicus | reverse complement strand
TAGAATTCTTGACCTTAACACCCCGGGCTGACAGCACCTGGATCACTTTCCCCCAGGAAGGATCAGAACAGTGCCTGTCCAAATGGGGCACTCAATAGGACAGCAAGTGCACCACTTCCCAAAGGGCAGCATGGAACTCAGAGGTGCCCGGGAGGTGACCTGAGGAACAAGTGCACAGTGAGCAAGTGGCCACTAAGCTACTCAGGTACCTATCCCCACAGAGGATACCTGCCGGGCCCAAAGGGATACTTGGTGAATGGATGGAGAGGGTCTCGTTCTTTGGGTAAGTCCAGAGACTAACTTTACCTTCAATTGGCACCACAGATGGCTCTTTGATTGAAGGAGAAATGGCTCGTTTTTCTGCCACTGCCGCCTCAGCCAGACGTCCCAGGGCACTCAGTGGGGGTGTGGAAGAGAGTTTTGGGCGTTTGGTGAGGCCAGTCAGCGAGGAGGCGCCAGACAGGGCGGTGGCAGCATCCCGCTTGCGCTCTGAAGGCAGGCCCGATGGAGCTGGCTTCAGAAGGGTGGACGCTGTTTTTGATTCGTTGGCCTGGCCCTTGGAGCCCAGAGCAATGAAGTCCCCTGGTGGAGGGTGCCCTGCAGAGAGGGAAGCAGAAAACGTGCAATGCCCAAGATGTAAGAGATTGATTCAACCCTGTTACTGCACAGAGGATAATGTAAGAGTCAAAAGAGGTATGAAGCCCAGGGTCACTCAGCAAGTACACAGCACAGCCAGAACCAATGTACTGGTAACGAGTGGCGGCTGGGATTACACAGTGCTACCTACAATCCCGGCACCTCTAACCCGCAGGTTTACTTAATCTTCAAAAAGTGTCTGGGATAGGTACAATTACTCTCACTTTGTAGAAATGAACAGCAGACACAGAGAGGTTTGGCAGCACGTTCAGTGACAATAGTATGCAAGCAGCGATAGCAGGTCCTGAGTCAGATTAAGAGCACAGCAGGACAGCCTGCTGAAGCTCAGCTCGGCCGGAATCACATCGTCCTGCAGGAGGGCGCCGCCGACCAGCTCTACCTGGCTGGGATGACCAGTGTCCAGGAACTCCGAGCCCCAGGGGGACCGTGCGGGACGCACCTGAGGGCTTGGCCGCCGCGCTGGGCCTGCGCACGGTGGTCGGCTTGGCCCGGTTCATCGCGCCCGCCGCGTTCGAGCTTCTTGCTACCTGGACGTCACCAAGGGAGAAGGGCACACGCAATCAGTCACTCCATTCATTCGTTTGCGCCGTGCGTGCAGGTCGGAGTGCGTACAGGGCCGCTGGAGGGGGCGCAGGGTTGCAGAGGACTGCGGTCCCGAACCGAGACTAGGCGCAAGGGGCGGAGACCCGCGCTGAGAGCCGCAGCAAACTCAACTCCAGATCATCCCTCGGCACCTAGCTGCCCTGGCCATCCCGGAACCGGAAACTGCTTGGAGTGCACTCCGAGAAACACTTCCGGGATAACCGGAAACAAAACAGTGGCGAAATGAGGGGGAAAATTAAGCAGGGCCCACGGAGTGTGGGAAGGGCTTATAGCGCCCTCTCGCGACGGGAGGTTGGCGACACGCCACAACACTTCGCTCCACCTCCTGTGGATGATACCTGCCAGCAGACGCTGTTCTGCCTCTTCCGCTAGAGGGGACAGCAGAGAAGAGTGGCACCAAGAATCAGAGTCCTACTAGGTAGTGGTGCACGCCTAGAATCCCAGCACTCTGGGAGTTGAAGCAGGATTACAAATTCTAGCTCATCCTGGGCAGTTTAGCGACTTAGTGAAACCCTGTCTCAAAGTAAAAAAAATATAAAGAACTGGGAATGTAGCTCAGTGCAATGGCTCCGGGTTCAATTCCCGGTACTGAAAAAAAAAAAAAAAAGAGAACTCAGATAATCCTGCTTTCCCACTAATGACAGAAGCTAAAGCCAGGGGCGGACAGCTAGCTGAGACCCACAGTTTAAGCCCTGTAGAGGGCAGGTGGTCCTGCTCTGCACCCAGCCCACCATCTGGTGCCTTCAGGGTCAGTGCTACCGGGCACTCATGCTCAAGGCCAGCCCAGGAAGGAGCCTGCTGTCCCCCTGGTGTCAGGATTCCTGGGCGGGCAGGAAACCAGCAGTGCTGGGGCCAGGACAGAACTGCAGATGGTCGCCTGGGTGGAGGTCACAGTCCTGGGCTCCGGAGAGAGGAGCTGCATCCCCACCTGCCCCACCCGCTCCCAGCAGCAGCCTGTACCAGGCAGAGCAAGGAGGGGGATCTGATTTCATTTAAGATCTTCATTATTTTTTAATAGATGAAACACTGACAAGAGCAAAAGTCAAAAGCTATCAAAAATGAAATTAAAAGTCCATCTCAGCCCCACTCCATCCACTCTCCTCTCCAGCAGACTGTGCACCAATTAGTTGTGGTTGTTTTCTAGACCCCAGACCCTTTGCAATGAGCGACATTCTTAGCCCTTTTTTACTTTGTATTTTTATTTCTGGTTGGTGTTTTTTGTTTTTTTTTTTTTCAGTACCAGGGATCAAACTCGGGATCTTGTGCTTGCTAAGTAGGTGGTGGCGCCACTGAGTTACATCCCTGACTCCTATTTTGTATTTTGAGAGAGACAGTCTCACTAAACTTCCCATGCTGGACTCAAATTTGCAATCCTCCTGCCTCAGCCACCCAGAGTGCTGGGATTACAGACTTGAGCCAGTACATCTAAATGCAGTGCTTTCTTGTGTCACCTGTCCTTCTGCTGGCCCCCTCCATCAGTGTGGACCTGAGTTCCCTGCCTGCCCGCCCTGAGGGTGGCCTATGGTTCTATACACTTACAGCTCTGTGCACAGTGGACTCGGTTCAAATCCTGCTTCTTCCAGCAGGGCTGGTCCTTAGTACTATCTGCCCTTCCTAGTCCCAGCTTCCCTGTCCCCTGGGCAGGCAGGTGTGGCATTCATCTGTGGCCCTCCCTGCAAGGTGGCCATGCCCAGCTGTAGCGTTAGAACCAGTGGGACCCATTGCCTCGGGGGTGAGCCTGGGCCCCAAGGGTCTCCGAGCACTGTGCCACAGGGATGTGTGAGCAGAGATTCCCAAGACACTTTCCGTGAGTTCCCCAGCAGGAGTCATGTGCGGGCTCTGTAGCCTCCCCACTCTAACCTGAGTTCATCCCTCCGTCCAGCCAGCCACCCATTTGTGCAGTATCAGAGACTACACTGGGCCTATGCTCTGGGCTACATTCCCAGCCCTCTTTACTTTTGAGACAGGGTCTCACTAAGTTGCTAAAACTGCCCAGGCTTGGCTCAAATTTCCATCCTCCTGCCTCAGCCTCCCGCAGCACTGCTGGGATCACAGGCACGCGCCACCGTTGCTCGTCTACTTCCCAGAGCTTTGTAGAAATGCGACCACGCGGGACGCACGCCTCGTCCGGTGTTTTCCATTCTCTGTGTGTGCTCCTATCTGCAGTGGTGTCACGCTGGCTTTCACCCCTTTCCTCCATGACTGATGATGTGGAGGACTTTCCATAGGCCGCTTTGCTCATTTTCTACCGATTTCTTCTGATTGTTGAGATCTTCTGCATGCCTCCCTCTCTACACCCCCTGCCCTAAAGCACACTCTCAGCTGCACCATCAGAGTGTCCCCCTCAGCTATTACTCCCACCAGTCTGTTGCTTTCTGCTGGCCTTCACAGTGCGGCCATTCACCACAGCAGCCGGGGCACTCTGGGAGGCTGAGGCAGGGGCGTCGCCAGTTTAAGTCTAGCCTGCGCAACTTAGTGACTAATTGAGTTTCTGTCTCGAAACACAAAGCATAAGGGGCTAGGGATATAGCTCAATTGTGAAGGCCCTAGGTTCAGTCCTCGGGGGTGTAAGAGTGGCAAAGGAGGAAGAAGAGCAGGAAGAGGAGGCAGTGGAGGAGGGAAGAGCAGCAGCCAGGTGCCTGCCGGGCCCGCCACCCAGGAGAAGAGCCTCCTGTGCCGTCCCGCGGCCGCTGCTCACAGCTCTGGAGCCCCAGTCAAGGCCTAGGCAGCTGCGTTCCCTCTGAGGCGCTTTCCTGCTTCCTCTCCCGGCTCCCAGTGACCCGGCACCTTCTGTGACCCCATGGCTCTCCTCTGCCTGTGCGCACTCTGCGTCCCTGTGTGCCTGCTCCTTTGTCCCCATCATGGCCCAGTCTCTTCTCTAGATCTTCATCTTAACCGTGTCCACAATGACGCTGTTTCCGAGGCAGGCCCCACCCCGCTTGGAGGCTCTAGGTGGCCGGGTACTAGCAGGACACGGTCTACCCGTGAGACTCAAGGCCTGGGCTTTGCGGCCTGCTCCCCTTCCCCATGCCCCATTCGGATCGGCCCAGCCTGGCTCCTGCCACAGGGCCCCGGCACCTGTTATCCCTCCCGGAGGAGGGTCCTACTGCTCCCTCCTGACTTTTGTGCCACTATAGCCCCTTCCCTGGCCACCACAACTAACGCCTGATTCTCTTTGGTCTTGGTTGTCACCTTGGTGTCTTTGTAACACTTAACACGCCCTGATTCGGTTACAGATGGCCGTCGCCCAGCAGACAGTCCTGGGCCCTGTGGGCGCCACAGCCCCTTACGGGGAGCACAGGCGATGCGGAGACGAGGGCACTGTTCCCTGTGTGCTGGCAACCTTCCCTGCAAGACCTGAAGTAGCTGGGACAATGTAAGTGCCAGTGTAAACAGTGCCACGCTGTCCTGGGCAGAGAGTAACAGCCAGGGGCAAGGTGGTATATGTTCACCAAGCGCTTGGGTTGGTTTTGGGTTTTTTTGTTTGTTTTGGTATTTTGCAGCACTGAGGATCGAACCTAGGACCTTCACATTGAGCTACAGCCCCAGCCCCTTTTCAAATTTTTTAAAAAATTTCTGACACAAGGTCTTCCTAAGCTACTAAGTTGCCAAACTGGGGTCGATCTTGTGATTTCTCTGCCTCAGCCTCCTGAATGGAGGCTATAGTGTGTGCCACTACACTCAGCTTCTCCCTCTCTCTGCCTCTCTTTCTCTCTCCCTCTCTCTCTTCTTTCTTTCCGTAAATAGCTTTGACCCAAGGTTTGCAGAACTCGAACGTTCTGACACCATCCAGGCGGAGGGCCACCTGTCCTTCCTTGTCTGTCATGTGACCTGCTCCCTGCCTAGCATTAAGCCACTGGCAGGACTAGTCTTGGGGCCCCATGGCTATGGGGGCTGCACCTGCTTCATAGAGGCTGGTGGTTGGCTGAAGGAAGTGTGCCATCACCCTGGCATGGAGGGAGGGCCAGCCAGAAGGCTGCGCTCCAGGCCCAGAGCTGCCCCCACAGGACCTCTCCGCTGTACCCTGAGCTGTGCTGAAGGCCAAAGCCTCTACCCCTGGCCTAGGGCCCGCGTGGGGCCTCAGCCTCTGGGCTCACTGAGGCACTGCCCCGGAGGTCGGAACCCATCAAAGCCAGGGGAAGGCATGGCAGCTGAGTGTGGTCTAACTGTCCTCCAGCCAGGAAGCAGCTGCCACCGCCTGCCAGCCTGGCCTGACACCAGCACCCGCCTGGTGGGGGGCGGCATCCCCCCAGCGCAGAGTTCCACCTACTCAGGCCAGGCCCACCCTGGGCCGCTCTGCAGTCTCTCCGGGTCTTCACCCAGCCTCTCCTGCAACGTCCCTCTCCCCATGGCTGGAGCCAATTGGGGGCTCTGTGTGCAGCCTCAGAGTCCCCCCACATTCCCAGACCCGGACAGCTGTGTCTGGGAGCATGTCCCACCATCATCAGAGGACAGGGGAGGGGAACACTGGGGATAAGGCAAAGGATTGGAGGATGCCCAGACCCCAGTGTCCCCGCATCCTGCAGACCTCGGGCCTGGCCAGTTCGCTTGTCCCAAGATGGGGCAGCCTCTCCTCCATGGGGGCCCCGGCCTCTCGCTTCAGGTGTCCCCCCTTCCCTGTGCGTCCCTCTCTCGGCTCCGCCTCTCTCCTTGCTCCCCGTACCTGGGGACCCCCACCAGTGCCCCAGCAGCCTCTCATCCCCTCCTAGGGCTATCAACCTTCGAGCCGTGGACCGCCTCTGGGTGCCCAGTCAGAGATGTGGATGGATGGCTGGCTTTGCCAGAGTGACAGACGGACTGGCCACTCTGTCCTTGCTGTCCTCTGCACGTGCCAGGCAGCTCCACCTCAGTGGGGCCCGGTGGCCATTCTCCTGCTCTGTCCCCCTCCTCTCTCCAGCACTCTAGGCTGCCAGAGATTCTGACTGCACAGAACACGGCTCATCTGGGGCCACTTCCCAGGGGCTCAGCCCAGTGTTGCAGACCCAGCAGGACAGGGCTCCACCCAAGGCCATCCTGGAGGAGTTTGGGTCAGCACTTAGTGGCTGCTACTTCTAAGCTCACTCCCTCTCTGGCCTCAGGTTACTTACCTGGCAGATAGACATACAGAGGCCCTGCTCTGCTCAGGTTGCCGAGGGCAACATGGCTGGGACTGTGGGACATGGCACCCTAGGGAGTGAGCCCAGGGTGCCCCAGGTGCTGGCCCTCCCCCAGCTGCCCTACCCACTGCATTTAGAAACACTTTTCCGGGCAGGAAGCCCCACCCCTGGTGGCTGGTCTCAGAGCTGTGAGTCGGTGTGACCAGCACTTAGACGCCAGGTCCCCATGGGAACAGCTTGGTGTTCACCTGTGCCCCGGAGAGCTTGAGGACATGGTTTAGTAGTCCTGTGCAGAGGCTGCCACTGGAATCGGCCACCGGAATGTCACCCTGGTGGACAACACGCCGGCACCAGCAGCCCGGTACCCTCGAGGCGGCCAGGTCCCACCCTAGCCAAACCCTGGCTGGCGAGAGGAAGCCCAGGAAGGCAGCCTCTGGCTGCAGCCGGGGACGCGCCTTCCAATTGTCCAAAAATAGCTCAGGCAGGCTCACGAGGAAATGAGTCCCCAACATGGGGAGGAACAGCAGGGACAAGTGGCCTGCTGGGCAGGGAAGGGGATCCCAAGGCCTCCTGACCCCATGAGACCCCAGCCCACTCATGTCCCAGATGTCTGGGAGACGCAGCTGAGAAGGCAGTGCCGGCACAGCCGCCTCTGCCCCATGAGTCCCAGGAGGGCCGGCCATATGTGTGAGGGGACCTGCTCCCCAGGCTGGGGGCTGGCAGAGAACTGGTGAGGGGACTTGCATCCGGCCACGGTGTCTCCTGTCCTCTGCCAACCTCAGCTTCCCTCTTTGCCAATGATGGAGAAACAAGCCCCCGAGGGAGCACGTGCCCCGATCTGCTGTCTCCGGACCCAGGCGAGCGCTTCTGCGCTGTGTGTGGCGGCCACACAGAGGCTGTGGAGAGAAGAAGGACACAGCCCCTCCTATTCCAGTATGGTCGTGGCTTCCCTGTCTTTGAAATACTGAGAAGGTATGGGATGTGCTTGTCAGCTACATGGTGCAGGGCAGATAGAGGCGGGGTGCCCCAGAGTGCAAGGGTCTGGACTTCCTCACGACTGGATCCTCAGCATTCTGGGGAACACAGTTGGAGAACCAGTGTGGGAGTTGGGTGAGGGCGGACCCAGGACCAGGGAACCTTCCCAGCGTCACGGTTAGCATGTCCTCCTCGTGTTAGATGTGTCCCTGAGACGCTGAGGCTGTGGGAATGGGGTAGGGTTCTTAGAAGTCCCCAAACACCTTGTGCCTAGTCAGCTGTGTCAGAAAGAAGAGGGCAGAGGTCAAGGGTCCTTCTGTCAGGGAGAGCCCAGCTTCTCAGCCCCACGCTCCCCTGGGCCCTTCCTGCCTGGGCCTGGAGGGCTGGCCAGGGTCCCAACACTGCCCATGCAGACCAGACTCCATCCTTTCTCTCATCATCCCCACAGACTGTCAAAAATGTCACCAGCTTGGTGTGGTGGCACATATCCATCATCCAAACACTCAGGAGGCTGAAGCAGGAGGATCTCCACAAGTTCAAGGCCAGCTTGGGGCACATAGTGCATTCAGGATCAGCCTGAACTGCATAGCAAAACTGTCCCAAACAAAACAAACCAAATATCCCATGCTACACAGGATGTGGTTCCTTGTACAGACTTGTTCAGATTTTCTTCAAAGACTGCACATATGTCCGGATTTAGAATAGGGTAAGAGTAGGGCTCAGTGTGGAGTGTGTGCCTAGCATGTGCAAGACCCTGAGTCCAATCCCTGGTACCCTTAGGAACTTAAAAAAAGACACAAAGAGCCTGGAACAGGGGTACATGCCTGGAATCCCAGCTACTTGGTAAGCTGAGGCAGGAGGGCCACAAATCTGAGGCTAGCTTGAGTACCTTACTGAGATTCTGCCTCAAAAAACCAGAATCAGGACCAAGTCCTCAGCCCCTGGGGTCTGCTGACTCTGGGGGTTATACAGTACCAGAGCTGATGTCACTCCCATCTGGTCAGAGAACTGGTCGCTGTGACGGTCGATTTTGTGCTAACATCACGGGACTCGCAGATCCCAGATTGGGACAAGAGACGCCTCTGGCTACGTCTGTGGGGAGTCTGTGGACGGGAGGAGCCTCTGAACAAGAGGACAGGGAAGGAAGGGGGGCCCTTCCCAGTGCTGACGGCACCATCCCAGCCAGGGAGGGCTCAGAGAGCGGAGGAGAGCAGGAAGGGGGACTCTCTGGGCTGGGTGTCTAATCACCTTGGCCATCAGGCCCTGGCTCCCAGCCCTCTGGACTTGGACCTGTTCCGTTCTCAGTCCTGCACTTCCGCCTGAGGCGTCCTCCATGGACCCAGCTGGACGGTTCTGCTGTCTCCCCTTGCAGAGGTCGGAGGACTCAGTGGCCTCGGGCATGGCTTTGCAGGGCTGGGTGCAAGTGCTGAGTCTGGCCGATTTGTTTTTTTGATGGTGTTGGGGAATGAACCCAGGGCCTTGGCACTGAGCTACACCCCCAGCCCTTCTGATTTTGTATCTGAGATGAGCTCTTGCTAAGTTGCTAAGTCGCCCAGGTTGGGCTCAGACTTTCCATCCTCTTGCCTCAGCCTCCCACGGTCACAGTGCTGGGGTCACAAGCCTGAGCTGCCACGGCTGGCTCTTTAAAGTAGTTTCAAGAAGCCTGGCCACCTCCCTCCCTTGGGAGCCAGCAGGGACCGGGCAGGGGCTCCCAGCCAGCCCCAGGCTGTGGGCGTAGGACCTCCTAAGCCCAGGCTGGACCCAACATTCTGGAGGGAGCTGGGACTCTGGAACCTTCCCTCGAGCACTGTGCTGGCCCCATGGATAGACATGTGCCTTGGGCTCTGGCCTGCCCTGTGGCATGAGGGCCTCCCTGGGCCCTCAGCCGGGAGCTGAAGCGTGAGCTGTGCTCCTAGGTCAACAGCCAGTGCCAGGCTGCTGCCCCTTCCCAGGCTCATGGCACAAACACTAGGTCTCTAGCAGCTCTCTGAGGGCCCTGGTCTACTCACAGCCATAGGGACTGTGGGATTCGTGGGGTCTGGCCTCTCCAAGGCTCTAGCCCCTGATCTGCAGTACAGTCTCCAGTGAGCGTTTATGGGGATCTTGAAGGGCAGCACCCCAAAGCTAGGGCTCACTCACTTCTATTCCTACAGTGTGACTCATGCCAGGGGCCTTTGTGACCCTCGCTCCCTGCCACCTCAGCCACAGCCACAGCCACATGAGTATCCCCACTGTCCTTCCTCCTTCCAAGCCTCTGGAAGAGGGGAGCCCAGTCCCCTGGTACACCTGAATTCCTCTCCTCCAGGCCCTGCCCTCAACAGCTGGGGTGAAAGGTCAGATCCTGCTATGCCCAGACCAGGCTGTTATAAGACCCTTCCCAGGGCAAAGAGATAGGTTATCAGGGCGTAACTGACTCCACCTGGCCATAAAGCCATACTAAAAGTGCCAGGGTAGCCAGGCACTCAAATGGGTGACCCTCCTGCCTCAGGCTTCTGAGCAGGTGGGGGTCACAGGCTGCACCCCTTCACCTGAGTTAACTTTGTTTTAAAATCATGATAAAATATTTATAATGAGCTGGCAGCAAATGCAGCTGCCATGAGAAATTTCTTCCAGAGATCTGATATATATTAATGACAAAGGAAAAAACAGAAATCTTACACTGGATAAAACCACCATGGAACAAACTGACACCTTTTTTGACATAATGCTCTGATAAGAATAAATACAAGGTCGCTTCTATAGCATTCCTCCTGGAAATGCATCCCCTGAACCAAACGAAAAGATCAGATAAACTAAATTAAAGAAGATCCCACAAAATAAACAAGTTCTATTCATCAGAGATATTAATGTCCCACCTGAGAGGCTGAGGCAGGAGGATCACCTTGAATTTGAGGCCTGGCTGGATTACACAGTGATTTCAAAGCCAGCCTGAACTACCTGGGAGACCCTGCCTCAGAAAATCAATCAATGCACAGAACAGCTATAACAACACCACCAACAACAACAAAGATGTAACACTATAAAAAGTAAATTTTCCAAGTTAAAGAGACATGGCACCTAAATGCAGTGTATGATCTTGGATTGTCTTGTCTTCTTTTTATTTTCTTTATTTCTTGCCTTTTCATGATGATTCTTTTTTTTGAGACAGGGTCTCGCTTTGTAGTTCAGGCTGGCCCTGAGCTCAGCCTCCAATTCACATCACAGCAATCCTCCTGCCTCTGCCTCCCAAGTGCTGGGATTACAGGTGTGAGCCACCACGCCCAGCCCTGTGGTAGGTGGTACTGATTGCTGCGGGGGTGAGTCTCCACGTCCAGTATTGTTATGTGGTTACCGGGAATTGAACCTGGGTCCTTGCACTTGCAAGACAAGCGCCGGAACCACTGAGCTAAATCCCTGGCCCTCATGCTATGATTCTTTGGGAGAATTACAGAACTATGAATAAAGCATATAGATTAGAAAAAATTTTTGTATAACACAAAATTTACCATTTAAAGTGTATAATTTAGTGGTTCTGAGTAAATTTGTCATTCAGCCATCTCCACCACTCATCTCCAGAACTTTTGAATCATTTCATGATTTCTTTTGAAAACTCAGGAATTCTGGATCAGTTTAAAATGTACTACTGGACACTCATGTGCAGCAGCAGCATATGTCTGTAAACTCAGCACTCAGGGAGCCGAGTCGAGATGGAAAGTTTGAGTTCTGAAGGGGCTACTTAGCGACAGTCTTTGTCTCAAAATTTAAAAAATAATAAGTTGGGCATGGTAGTGGATGCAGGGAATCCCAGCACTCAGGAGGCTGAGGCAGGAGGATCCTCTGAGTTCAAGGCCAGCCTGAACTACATAGAGAAACCCTGTCTCCCCAAATTATAAAGTCAAAAAATGACATGTTCATTGGTGTAATGCCCCGGGTATTGCCAAAAAAAAAAAAAATTACACACTGTGAACCTAACTTTACCTTCTTCTTCTTCCTCTTCTTCTTCTTCTCCTCCTCCTCCTCTTCCTCTTCCTCCCCCTCCTCCTCCTCTTCCTTCTTCTTTTTTTGTGACAGTCTTGCTTTGGAGGTTAGCCTGGCCTTGAACTCACTATGTAGCCCAGGATAGCCTCAAACTCACAGCAATCCTCCTGCCTCTGCCTCCTGATGCTGGGATTATAGGTACAAGTCACCTGGCACTGTGATATATGGTACTGTGGATCAAATTTGGGACCTTGCACTTGCTAGGGAGGTGCTGGAACCACTGAGCTAAATCCCACTCACCCATCCACACCAGCCCTATTTTTTTTTTTTTTTGAGACAGGCTCTCGCTTTGCAGTTCAGGCTGGCCCTGAACTACAATCCACCATCAAGGCAAGCCTTGATTTTTTTTTTTCTTGTTTTTTGAAAAAGGATCTTGATATGCAGTCCAGGCTAGAATGGAGCTCACTATATAGCCCAGGCTGGCTGTGAATTTAGAGCAATCCTCCTGCCTCAGGCTCCTGAGTGTTGAGATTACAGGAATGGGCCACCGAGGCCAGGCCAACTTTAACTCTTCATATACAGTCATCAAGTTGTTCCAGTCTTATTTGTTTAAAAGTCAAAATTCATGATCCTGTATAAAACCCATTGTAAAGTAGAGAAACCTGACTCAAAGAAGTTAAAAGAAGGTAACCCTTCCTTCCAAATGACCCGTGGCCTCTAACTTTCTAAAACAGGGTCTCACTAAGTCAGTCAGGCTAAGCTAGGCTCAAACTTGTATCCTCCTGCGTCATCCTCCTGAGTGCTGGATCACAGGCCCCCATCACGCCCGACTTCGTGTTCCTTACTTTTGCCTCAGGTTTTCAAGAAACTAAGAAGAATAAGAAGACGGTGCTTTGATGATAAGTGCTCAATGTGAATTGCCCAGGAGAGCATTACAGAAAGGACACAGGAGGAGCCAAAGAATCCTTGCTTACTGGGAGAGATCCTGCAGAGAGGCCACAGGGCAGGCCTGACACGGCATGAGAGGACCTAGGACCTGCCTGCTGGCAAGAACAAAGGGAAACACCTTTCATGTCCCAAAGGGACCTGTTCAAAAACATCCTGCCTGGGCAGATGGGCTGTTGCTGCCTCTGCCCTGTTGATTTCTTTACCGGCAATTGTTGGAGGAGGGAGGTCCCAGGCACAGGGTGACTGGTGACTGGTACCCAATAGGAATGGCCACCCTGCTCGCCATTTGGGGAATAGCGCAGTGAGCCACTGGACACTCCCCACACACAGACCCACCTGGACGCCTCTAGGCTGTCCTTGCCCCAGTTTCCTGATTGTGCTCTGTCTCTAACTTCATCAGGCAGCTCCTCCTGAGAGGAATCCAGAAGACTGGTCAGCTCTCCCAACTCTAGGACTCAGAACGTCACTCTCAGTCTGCAGCAGGAAAAAGAGGCAGCTCCCCAAAGGCTGCCCCCAACTGGGGGCCTCTCTCAGGATCTGCACCCACCTCAGGCCTGCCTGCAGTACAGCGTTCCCCAGGACTGTGCTCCCCTGACCTTGGACAGAGGGTGTTTGTAGACAGCCATCTGTTTTCAACTCCTCACTTTGCCATCTTCCGAGAATAGTTCTCTTTCGCCACTGGCTCGTCAAAGGTGGGGAATCAGTGGGGGTGAGCAGCCCCTCCTCTTGTGAGGACCAACAGAGTGGGGTGGTGTGACCAGCACGGGTCCCCCCAAGCCCAGCCCACTTAACCTGGAGAAATGTCAGCTAGCTTGGTTCCACGGCATTTACATGTGGAACACACAAAAACAATGGTGGGGGCCTGGGCTAACAGGACACAGAATGACCCTGTCACCAGATTGCCTGTATGGCCTGTAAGCCCCGGGAGTCTACACATCCTGCTGTTATCCCCCAGACTGGGAAGCACGCAAGGTCCAGGCATGCCTCGAGTAGGACAAGGCTACCATACAAACTCTGCAGATCCCTGCACGTGCCTAACTGGTTGAGAGCAGAGGGGCGTAGGCCAGCGAGGGGCGGAGCCCGCGCCGTGATGCGATGAGAGTGGGGCGGGGCCTGCGCGGTGGGCAAAGTGCAGTTCAGGGGTGGCGAAGCAGAGCTCGTGGGGCGGGGCTAGCATGAGGGGGCGGGGATAGTACGGCGAGCGGGGTGGAGCCTGCGCGCGCCGATGCGCGATCCCGGAAGCGGTGTCAGTCTGGGAGCCGGCGGCGGGCGGCGGGCGGTGGGACTTGTTGTTCTCGAAGTCGGAGCGCGAGCGCGGGCGGAAGCGGTGTCCGCAAGGAGCGCGAGAGGAGGAGCGCGAGGGGAGCGCGTGCCCGCGAGGAGCCGCCGCGCCTGGTCCGCGACGCCAGGTGAGGGAAAGAGGGCGGCGGCCAGGCGGCATGGACGGGCAGGGAAGTGCCAGGCGGGGACCCGACGGGCGAGCAAAGAGGGCTACCCGGTCGCTGAGTCACGGTCCGGGCACCCAGGGACTGGGTGGGACTGAAGGGCGCGCACCTGCCCCGACGGCCGCCAGCCCCATGCGGACGCGGCTGGGCCCAGCACACGTGCCGCGGGACTCCGCGCGACCGGGCTGATCGGCAGGATCCATACTCCAACCTCTGCCCTCCAGAGGCCGCGGCGCACCTGGGGCGCACCTGAGCTCGTGTGGAACACGGCGCCAGGTCCCGTGGTTGCTTCCGCCTCTCCGGAGCCGGTACCTCCGACCCATATCCAGGCGATCCCCGAAGGAGCAAGGAGGGGGTGACCTAGTCCTCCCGGAGGCCACGGTGTCCAGTGCCACTCCAGTCAGCTGACCTGCCTGGGGTGCCGGAAGGAAGGCGGAGATGTGGTAGCTGTGGGTGGAAAGGGCGGCAGGTGACAGTCTTGGCGAGTGTGTCACTTCCGTCACTTTCCTCAGGTGTGGTCAGGGGCCAAGGTCTCTTTCAACTCTAAGGGCCAATTTTCTGGGCCACAGTCGCCCTAGTCAACAAGTATGGCCTGGTCCTATGTGCGTCTGCACACTTAAAGCGGATGAGCCTGGGAGAAATGAGAAGCAAACCTAGAACGCCACCTGTCTGGGGAACCCCAGTGGTCTCTGAAGCCTGCCTGACTGCTTTAGGAAGAGCCGGTCTGGCCGAGATCCCGACAGCTTCTCTCTCACACTTTGCTCTGTGAAGTCGGTGCCCTGACATAGAACTTGCCTGTTTGTGGAGCCCTCAGGGTTTCAGGAGGAGCCCCTGTTTTCTCTGATCTCCTTGGAATGAATGTGCCCCCACTTGCTTTCCACAGGATCCTGTATCCATAACAGAGTGGTTCCTCCTGTTGTTCAGCAGGTGCCCTCTGTTTTCCAGCCGGGCACCTGGCCTTCGAAGTGGCAGCATGATAGAAATCTGTGTGGTGTGGCCCCTCCCTTCTCCTTGATTGGCCAGAATGGCTTTTAGGACCCCTTGATCAGCACTGATGAGATCTTGCTGTGCCAGTGACATCGCAGTTGACAGTGGGCAGGTGCTGCGATGCGCCTGGGTGTTTGCCCGCCGGGAAGGTTTGGGGGATCAGGGCAGGTAGGTCCTGGCTGTTGAGGCCACGGGGATGTACCTACACCTGTTGCATGGTGGGCAGCCAGCTCTGTTTACAAGACTTGCCCTTCATAGGTAGCCCAGTAGCGAAGTGTGAGTTTGATCTCGGCGTAGAGAGGCTGCTGGTATAACAACACTAGACCTTGTTATTCCAAATAAAACACGTATTAAAGCAAACCAGGTTTCTCCGGAGCACATTTGCCTTTTGTACTTGAACCAAGCCAGAGTTGGAGGGACTGGTTCCAAGTTTAGTGTTGTGTACTTTCCAGGTGGTTGCTAAAAATGAGAGTTGGGCAGAGGATACTGGCAAAACCAGCTTTTAGGAAGGTCGGGGCCTTCTGTGTTCTAGTCTTTCTCCACACCCACATGGCCCCTGCCGCAGAGTAAAGCTGTTTTCCGGACTCTTCATTGTACAAAATGTGTGGCTTTCACTTGGGGTCGTTGCTGGCTGGAGGGTTTGTTTGCACTCTCAGGCGAAGCTGCTTGCTGTCTAAACCTAGAAGTTGTGCCTGTTTCTGAGTCTAAAGGTTTCTGAAATGGACTTTCTGGATTTCGGGTCCAGTCCACACGGGAAGTGGAAATCCAGCCAGCTGGGAGAATTCGTGTGGCTGCTCCTGAGAGCAGTAAACAGTGACTCACGCTCCCCTCCCCAGCCTCCCGTTCTCTGCTAATGGAAGATGTGTTGCTCCGGTATTTACTTTTGCTTTGTATAAGTCACAGGCTCGTCATGTTTCCTCTTTCTTACAGTTTCAGGAAATGGAAAGTGTTATCTGAGAACAGAATTTCAGAGCAGGTAGACAGGAGCCTGCGTGATCATGCAGTCCGTTCACCTGGCCCAGGTCCGGTCAGGTGCTGGGACCTGGCCTGGTCCTGTCCCTGCTTCTTCTCCTAGGACCCCCTCGATCTGCCCAAGCCCAGACATTTTTCATTATCTTGGTGTGTGGAGAATGGGACAGGTAGCATGTTCCTTGCTTGCCCAGAGCTCACCCATGCAGCAAAGAGGACAACTGGTCAACAGAAAGTTCTAGAACCAGTTAGGTCAGGGCAATAGTGTGCTCCAAACAGGGCAGTGAGGAGGGCTTTCTGGGAGAAGCCCAGGTTGGAGGAGAATGGGGACCATGTGCCCCGTGCAGCGGGGTCCATTGGAGGAGGACTGAAATGGGGACAGGGCTGGGACATGGGGAGTTCAGAAGGGACCTGGAATTGCTTCTGCTTGCCAGTGGGAGCTGATGTGAGGCACCAAGATCAAGGTCGGGGTCCTGTTAAACTCAGGCTGGATCCTGGACAGAAGATAGGGCCTGAGTGGGGGCTGGTCTGTGGGCTGGGTAGAACTGGGGGGCCAAGGTCGTTAAGCCTGGGTCAGCACGCAGAGGAAAAGAGAGAGGCAGGACTGGGGGCAGTTGTACCTGACTGACACCATGGGTGGTTGATGTCGCTGAGGAATCGGTGGCAGGGTCTTGGTTTTTCCAAGGGACATATCCAGTTAGATGTGGAGGGTGGGAGCTGGGTGAAGCCCCAGACATGGGGAACAGAAGAGAATTGTGATGCAGAGCTGACGGCCTGGGACCACTCAGTGAGCTGGGGATAGGAGGCCTGGGGTAGCGGGTTTAAGGGTGGAGGCTGCTGGAAGACGGGTGCAGTGCAGCCCGCTGTTGGCATGGCAGCCACTGCCTGAATCACCTCTGAATGTAGCTGGGATGACACAGCTTCCTTGGACTGCAAATGCAAGGTGACCAGACGTCCTCCAAGTTGGGCAGACAGTTGTGGCTTGCCGGAGGGCGGCTGGCCAGGAGCAGGCTGCAGGCTGGCGTGGGCCAGGCAGGGGGTGCAATCTGGTGCTGCATGCCAGGGAGGCTGTGTCGTGGATGGGAGGCAGGGGGAGGCTTCCTGGTCCTCCTCTGTGGCCAAGTGCAGGGCCAGCTGGGGCTCCAGTCAGTACCCGTTTACATGCCTGGTACCCACTGGGTACCAGCACAGTGTCACCTGTCCCGTGGCCCTGGAAGGGCACTTGGCATTAAGTGCATCTATACAGGCTCCAGCTCCAGAGTAGGAAATCATACTGGAGGTCGAAAAGTAGAAATGATCCTCAGGGTGGGAGGCGTCCATCACTGGCTTTCCTGCTTTCTGGAAGGGACCTTTCTGTGCTGTTGAGCTGGGCTACCTGTCCTGCCCTCAAGGATGGCCAGTCTCAGGATTCAAGTCCTCCCAAGGTGCTGCGCAGGGACCCAGGCCTTCTCGTTCTGGAATAGAGAGCTCACCATCTCCACTCCCCACTGGTGTGGAGTTTGCACCTCCTGAGCAGCTGGCTGGACTCCCTCTTTAGGAGACATTGTGTTGGACCTGCTGACCTGTCAGATGAAACCCCTAGTGATGTTTCTGGCTCTGGGTTGAACGTGTAATCCTTTCTGTTAGAGCAGCAGTCACCTGAAAGATGCTACATGTGGAAGTGGCTGTCTGGGGACACAGGGGTCAGTGGTGACTGGTGACACCCTTAGATCAGGGAATGGTACATACAGCAAAAACTGAGCTCCAGGGTCCCAGGTCCCAGGAACCTCTAGTGACTCTTCCAAATTTCTGAGACACTCAGGAGGCTCAGGTCTGTGTGGTGCTGGCTGGTGGATGTTACAAGGTTGACAGTGTCCTCACCAGAAGTTGCTGAAGAGTGTTTTTGTTGTGCTGGCCTGTTGCTGAGGCTGGACGCTCAACGTGGGCCATGGTGGGCGGGAAGTCAACCCGTATGAGGGTTCCTGTGGCTGAGGGCTTTGAATGCCTTTTTGCCTGGCTAGACTTCCAGCCTCAACTGTCCCCAGCCCAAGGCTGTATCCGTAACAGAGTAGTTCCTCCTGTTGTTCAGCAGGTACCCTCTCTTTTCCAGCCGGGCACCTGGCCTCTGTCTGTGTTTTCCTGTGGCCTTAAGACTGTACAGAGGTTAATGTTTTACAGAGCCCCTTCAGAGTTATTTATTTCTTTATTTTGTTTTTTGAGCCCACGCCGAACTCAAACTTGGGGCAGTCCTCCTGCCTCAGCCTCCTGAGTACTGGGATTTCAGGCATGTGCCACCACACCTGGCTTGAGAGTGTTTTGGAATCTCTTATTTTACTATTCTCTCCACCTGCAAAACTTACCTTGGGACCAGGTGCCTCAGTGGAAGAGCACTTACTTTCCTGCATGCAGGAAGTCCTGGGTATGATCCACAGCATCGCAAAACACAAAGCCACAAAGTTCTCCGGGCTCCGATCTGCTTTCCGAAGGGCACCAGTCATTCTGCCTGCCTTCAATGTTTTAAATGGCTTTAGTTCTAAACTACATGGATGAACTTCGTGTGTTTTGGGCATGGCTGGGCACCAGCTCTGTCTGCCTACACACTCAGTTCCTGAAGAATACCACAGCCAGAAGGGCAGGGCTAACCTGCATCCCCGGGACCTCACCTTCTGTCGGGGGCTACCGAGGAGTTGGTTGGGCAGGTGGTGGCCAGCCAGGCTGTACCGTGGTCCAGGGTTCCCCTGCAGAGCAGAGTCTCTTGCCCAAAAAGCAGGTATGGTGTGTGTGGCACCATAATGAAAAAGGACCCAGGACCCAGCCCTGGGAACTATTGGGGAGTGATGCGTGGGTGTGGCTTAAGTCAGGCTTCTTTCTGATAGGCCCGTCGAGAGCTGGGAGCTGGGCATGAGCCTTTGGACCCTTTGCTTCCAGCCGTTGTCGCTGTGGGTTCATTCACTCAGCTCAAGTTCTATCTTAGTGGAGTGGGGCATCAGGAAGGCAGTGTGTCCATATCCACAGTCCTTGAGTGTCATCCTTGAGACGACAAAGCACCTAGAAAGTGCCCGGTGCTCAGACCCCACTGTGGCCTTTGCATGGGCCCCAGAGGGGACCCTGTGGGATGCTTTTCTCCCAGTGTTCTTGGGGCCCCAGAAGCCACATGAGGTGGGTGTGGTAGGCACAAGGTAGCAGACAGTGGGGTCCAAGCCCGGGAGAGTCCCTCATGCTACACCAGTACCTCTGACTTCATGGAGATGGTCAGGGGATCCTTGTGGGGTCCCTTGGGACTGAGCTCCTACCGTGTGTGTATCTGGCCACCTCTGTCTCAACACTTGGCGTGGAGACATCTTAGTGGAAAGATCCCTGCACTGAGCTCTAGGCTGGGTTCCGCAGTGCCCTGTCTCCCAAAGGCCCAACCAGAGGCCCCTTCCCACCATCTTCTTTTCCGTCAGGCCCTGGGGGCCCCCAGGGAGCCTGTGAGGGCCGGGAGGGGCGTCCTGTGTGGGAATGTGAACAGGCTCTGTAAACAGCCAGTGACTCACCACATAGCTATGTCACTGACGCTGGCCGAGCTGGAAGAGATGCCCGGCCCTCCTCCCTGGGCACGGGAAAGTTTCTCAGGGCGCTCCCAGGCCCCTGTGCCTGTAGCCCTTCATAGGGTGATGGGAGCTGTGGCTTCTCTGGTGTCACTGTACCCCGGCCTGAGGTGTGTCCTCACAGCGGCTCTGGTCCCATTTGGGCCCAGGTGTAACCTGTCAGGATGCTCACTTCATCTGTCCTGGTCACAGAGCAAGGACTTCTGCAGCTCCCTGTGGCTCCTCTCTGGCCTCAGGCTGGTGTCACTAGGGTGCTGGGTGCCCAGAGCCTGGAGCCCAGACCCTGTCCTGAGTTGGCAGTCCTCCGGTAGTAGACCTCCTGGGGGTGTGGAGATGGGCACAACAGAGCAAAGCTCAGGTGGAGAGGTCACATCCAACCCTCAGCTGCCCAGCTCCTGTCTCCTCTGTGCTTTTTGAGTACTTTTCCAGCATTCTAGTGCCCAACTCATGAGGTCTGGGCTAGGAATGTGGGGGTGGTGGGTAAGCCTAGCCCATGGCTCCCACTATCCCTAGCCCTGTTGAGGGGATGAATGAGTTTTGTTTACTGTCTGACAACTTCATGATGTCTCTGCACAGGCCTGACCTGAAATCATGATTGCGATTTTTTTTTTTTTGGCTTCTCTGTTTCTACGACAACCATCAGGGATTGGCTACGTCCCAAGGTCGCCATGGCAACTATCAGAGGGGGAATCATGCCGAGGATGCTTTGGCTGGGTTTTTCATGAATGATTAGAATGTGTGACACAATGCAGACTGGAGAATGAAAGGGGCAGGCAGGGAGGCCTGCGGTGGGCGGGTGGCGGCGACAACTCCCGCCAGACAGTCAAGGAGCCCTCGAGTCCGCTTCAGTTCCCGTTGCCCGATTGTACCCTCTGAACCTGCTGCCCACTAGGAGCTCCTGCCTGTCCTTGAGGCCACAGGGTTGGCGTGGTAATGTCACAGCTTACAGTGCCCTTTGCCTTGGTAGGTGTCCCAGGGGCCTGTGGGGTGGGTGGGCTTAGGAAGGAATGGCAGGTGCCTGCCCAGTTTGTCTGTGAGAGTGAGACTTGGCAGTGGCAGAGGCCCCTTGAAAGGACCCTTGGGTTCTGGGGAGCCAGGCTGGGTTGGGAGTGGCTGCCAGGCAGGGATGCTGCCCAGTGGTCAACCAGCTGCACGTCTTTGGGGCCAGGTGCAGCTGTTGTTGGAGGTGGCTTTGTGGCTGGTCTCTGGTTTTTAGGACACATGCAGCACTTTGCGCTCAGGCACAGATGTCTTGTCTGAGCTGGAGAGGGGGTCAGGCCAGATGCAGCACTTGGCAGTGCCTGGCAGTCCTCCTACAGCACTGGAGGAAGGGTGGTCATCAAAGGGCAGCGTGTGCTGACAGACCTAGGGACAAGCAGGCTCTGGCTTCTTTGTGGGCTGATGCCATTGGCTGAGTCTCACCGGAGCTCTGAAGAGCTCCTCAGAGCGTCTCTAGGGTATTGTGCCTCCCTGGGTTCCCCAGGCACCTCGCTCCCTAACCCCAGCTTGCTTCTTTTGTGTCTGTCCAGGTACAATTTCTAAGTGACTCTGCCCTGGTGACTGTGCCCAGGTTATGACGACGAATCCCAAACCGAATAAGGCATTAAAGGTAAGTCAGGCTGGGATGGAGTGAGACCTGTCCCCATCCAGGCCCCGGAAGGCCTCCTTTCTAGGACTGTTTCTGAAGGGGTTGATTGTAGGAACAGGTGGAGACATCACTAGGAGGAAGTCCTTAGTTGGGGAGGTAGGTGAACAACTCCTGGTGTGCAGGGAGGTGGCCCAGGCTGAGGGACAGTAAGGGCTGCGTCCACAGGCTCTGTCTTGCCTGACTTTATCCTCTACCAGCAGGCATGGCTGAGTGGCCATGGTGAGGTCTGTCCAGCTCCTGCCTACTCAGCTTCCGTGACCTTGGGCCAGCCTAGTTATCTCAGAGCCTCTGGGAGCTGTGTGCAGAGCTAGAAGTCTGTGTGTGTGGACCCTGCACCCCAGGGGTCCTTGCTCCTGAGTTGCCCTTCTCTGGCAGATTGTGGGAAAGGCTACTTCAGCTCCCACCTGCATCCAGCCCCAGTGCTAGAGCATTCTATGGGCAGGACACCCTGTTGTCTCCTCAAGGAGCTTGAGGGCTGGCAGTGCTGGGCTAGGGGCTGTCACTTCAGCAGTGGCCCTCCAAAGAAAACAAGGGTCAGTTCTCTGTGTGCAGAGAGGGCCACAGTGACAGCAGGTGGCCTTGTGGTGCCACACTGCTCCCAGTGCAGACGACAGGACACCACTGGGCCCCTGGCCTCCATGTGGCAGGTCCCTGGTACTGACCCTCTCTGTGGCCCTGCAGGTCAAGAAGGAGGCGGGTGAGAACGCCCCGGTGCTCAGTGATGATGAGCTGGTGTCCATGTCAGTGCGGGAGCTGAACCAGCACCTGAGGGGGCTCACCAAGGAGGAAGTGACGCGCCTGAAGCAGCGACGGCGCACACTCAAGAACCGCGGCTACGCAGCCAGCTGCCGCATCAAGCGGGTGACACAGAAGGAAGAGCTGGAGCGGCAGAGGGTGGAGCTGCAGCAGGAGGTGGAGAAGCTGGCCCGCGAGAACAGCAGCATGCGGCTGGAGCTCGATGCCCTGCGTGCCAAGTACGAGGCCCTGCAGACCTTTGCCCGCACTGTGGCCCGCGGGCCCATCACACCTACCAAGGTGGCCACTACCAGCGTCATCACCATCGTCAAATCTGCCGAGATCTCCTCCACTTCCGTACCCTTCTCAGCCGCATCCTAGTGCCTGTCGGGGCCGCGTCCCCATGCCTGTCCCTGGATTCTGGCACAAACTGAGCATCTGTGTGCTGTGGACCCCTTGGGGCCAAGAGCAGGGACAGCAGGACTGGTGGCCGGCCCAGGATGGAGAGTAGGCTCTTGTGAGCCAGTGCCACCCACTGCCCACACGCACACCCACATTCACACGCACACTCACGCTGCCCCTACTCCCTAGATGTGTCTGTTTGTAAGAGTTGGTAGAGTCCCAGGCGGGGTGCCAAGCCGCTCTGGCCAGGTGAGCAGCTCACCTTCCATGACTTGTGAGTGCCCTATTGGCCCTGACCTATCAACTAGCCCCACCATGCTATTCACCCTGAGGGGCAGAGGCCTGTTGGCAGCTCTGATCTTCCAGTTGTCCCCCTGGAAATGTGCTGTAACCTGGTTTAGTTCTTAGGTCTACAACCTCAAGGTAGGCTGGAAAAGCATTGCCCGAGAGGGTGCTAGAGTGTGTGTCTGTGTGTGTGTATGTGTGTGCATCTGCCTGACATCACTGCACCCATGGCCATAACCCTAGCCCTGGAGGAGCAGCTTGGTTGGTCAGGTGGGAAGGGCTGTCAAGTATGTGTCAGAGAGTAGTGCACATGTTTCAGCGTATCCCTGTGTTTTGTGACCTGAGGTCACCGAGGGAGGCACAGGATGCGACCCACAAGTGGAGTCTCCCACAGGATGTGAGGAGCAGGCTGGGTTTCCCTAAAGCCACTGCCCACGAGCTGTTCTCAGTGCGGGGGAGAGGGAGGGTCTTTGGGGGCCTGCAGTGAAGGGCTGTGCAGTCAGGAGCATGGTGGACATGGAGGTGCAGTGGAGGCTGTTCTGTGGCACAAGCCAGAGACTTCCTTAGTTTCTGTTGCTAGGGGAGGCAGAGCAATCATGGAGAGGATGCAGCAGGACCCAGAGAGGAGGACCTAGATCCTAGGCCATGGAGGAGGCCTGGATGGTGCTTCACGGGGGTCTGAGGGCACTGGCCGGGGCAGCCTCATGGTCAGGCCACTTAGGCTGTGTGGGTATGTGGTGCTTACTGTCTTGGGACCTCCTGCTCTTGCTCTGTGGATCTCTGAGCTGCTGATGCTCTCGAAATCCTGGCTTCCTTCCCTTGAGCATCACCATAAACCTCTCTGGGACAGGGGCTCAGCAGGGCCACCATCATGAGTGGGTGGGATACCAGCCCTGTGTCTTGCTACCAGAAGCCCTCACATGTGACAGGCAGGGGTAGAGCAAGGGCTTCTGAGTGAGATCCCCAGCAAGCCACCAAGTTCCCTTGCAGGGTGTTGGCCACATTGGGAGGAGGGCAGTGGACAGCCTCAAAGGACAGACAGCCGCAGGGCCGCGGCCTGGTTGTGTCTCTTCTGTTAGGAGTGGATGGGAGTGTCTGGGATTCTGTGGCAGCCCTGAGGTGCCCTTGGTTGTCCTCCCAGCCCTGGGTTGCTAAGGGCTGGCTGAGCTGCAGCCCAAGGCATGCGGGATCCACATAGAGCAAAGGCCCCTTTGTGCACTTAACAAAACCTGTCGATACCATAGCCGTGGTAGGTAATCCATATTGGATATCAGTAAGGACCATGGGGAAATATTTAAAAGAGAGAGGATATAAAAAAAATATATATATATATATATATAATTATATACACATTATATCTTACAGATTTTTCATAGCAATTTTTCCTTCCCAGTTTGATACTGTAGATCTTTGTTAGTACAGAGCTGCAGGGCATGGTGGGTGGGGTGGGGTGAATCGCCCTCCTTCTTGGCTTCTGTGAGACAGCCGTTCACCATGGATGGAGACCCAGGATGCCCACAGCTTCTCCTTGGTCCTCCTGCCTGCTGATGGTGCCAAGTATCCTGGGCTTTGGAGAAGCCTGGCCCTGCAGGTGCTGCGTGTGGCCTCCCAGGACAGGCCATAGCAATTGCAAGTTCTGTCCAGTCATGGGATCGGTGTCCCATCTTGTAAGACAGCAGGAAGGTGACTGCTGGCTGTGGGTTGCTGCCCATTGCTGGCCTGTGGTGCTCAGCTTGGGGCGTAGGTGCCCTGCCCTTGGCTCCATAGTAGACAGAGCCACCATTGCTGCCCAAAGCCTCAGTCCAAGGTCTGGGAAGGAAGCAGCACCTTGTGCTTTTCAGGCCTTTGAAATTTCATTGTCACAATTTAATATATGAATTTTTTTTTCTTTAATTTTAAGAAGTAAGACAAGGACCTCTTTGTTATGTGGGTTTGTTTTCTGTCTGGCGCCTTGGACTTCCCAAAGAAGGCAGGACTCTACCCGCCAGGACACACTCACTGCGTGGCCCAGTCTGTCTTGGCTGCCTGCTAGTGCAGTTCATTTCAATATTTATTTTTGTGCTACTTTTTCCCAATATAAATTATTGAGAGGAGATCATATGCTGTGGACCTTCGTCTGTGCCCACCCTGCCCCTGTCTCACAGCCACCACCTAATTTATTGCTGTATATGTTGCCGCTGTGACTGCTTTTGTACCTTTGCAATAAAGAATCTCCTGGTTTCAGGTGCTTTTTGTGCATACCTGACTCATGGGGCCAAGGAGCTGGCATGCCAGACTGTGGAGTGTGCTGGGCAGCCCCCCCCCCCCCCCCCCCCGCTCCATGCCTTGATGCCCACCCTCACCATTGGCCCCCCCTGGAGTCAGGATGGGATCTGAGGATGCCTGGGCTTCCCAGCCTGCCCTGCCAGAGGCCTCTTGACAGTTGGTGTGGTGTCTGTCTTCTGGTAGGGTGGGCTTGAAGATGAGCCGACATGACACATGGCACGAGAGATGGAATTGAGCAGGGAGAGACCTCCCACAGTGGCGGAAGAACTGCTCCAGAAGTGGAGGACCTGATCAGGTCTGGGGCAGGCAGACCGGGCCAGGCCAGCCTGGCTCCCATGGTGAGCAGCCCCACCTCACCAGCCCCACAGGCAGACGGGGCAGTGTTTAGAGAAGGAGGCTTGGTCTTGCTGTGGGATCTACCCTTGTGAGTCCTGCCCTCAACCTGAACTGAGCCGGGCGGGTTACACAAAATGCCTCTGGCACAACATGGTGCAATGAGTCCCTGCTAGGCCTGCTCTCCCCCTGGATGACCCATGGGCCCATGACTCTAGCTTTTGGTGAGCTCAGGGGTTGGAATCTCAGGCCTGGCTCTTGGAGGCTATGGGCGGACAGGGAAGTTGTGAAGCGGGACCCAGGCTGCCCTGTGGGGATCTGCCCTTGGGTTTCCCCTGAGCCACCTCAGCGGGAAATGTAGAGTCTACAACAAGCTGCCTGCCAGGCAGCGCCCCATACACCCCCATGGGTGTGCTGTCTTCAGCCCTTTTTCATCAGTAAAAGAGGCTGAAACACTGCTTGGTCCTCTTCCCTCTGGGATGCCCACACTGTCCCCCAGGAGGCTGCAGCCCAGGCTCAGCCCAGATGCCTTGTTGAGGGCTACTCTGGCCATGTCTGTTTTGCTCACAGCTTCACTGTCGTGTTAGCAGGGCCCGTCTGCAGGTGTTTGTGGAAGAGCAGGTGGTACATGGAGTCAGCCTCTGCCAGCACTGTGACTAGACAACTCACTAGACCTCTCTGGGCTTGCTCACCTGTCAGCCCCTCACACAGTGGGTGATTGGTGGATGCTCCAGATGGCATTGGGTCCAATAAAGGGCTGTCTGGAGCTCCCAGGAGGGGCCCCAGGGACAGCTGCCCTCCCATTCAGGGCTATGGGAACCTCAAGCCACCCTCCTGGCCATGCTCAGAGCCAGGCATGGAGCCTATCACAGGTCTCTGGGGAGCACAGTCCCTCCAGGCCTCTGGGATGCCTCCTGGGCCTGCCGGATGCAGAGGGCATGATAAGGTGGAAGTGGTAGGGGTGGATCTTTCCAGCTGGGTGCAGGGAGGAACCTTATCTTATCAGCAGCCCAGTCACCCAGCAGAAGTCGCTGGCCTTGAGTCCCTGTCCCTGGGCCAGGAGCAAGAATGTGGGGAGTGGCCCCACTCAGGCTGACACTGCGGTCAGTTCCACCTGAGTCTGAGTTTAGGGCTCATGTCCTCTTCCTCTGGTGACCTGCCCCATGGAAGTTGGCAGCTGGGTGGCATGTGGGAGCTGCCATCCCTAGAAGGTGCCGACCAGGCCTTCTTGCCTGCTGTGCCTATTTACATCCTCACCTCCAGCTCTCCATTCCCAGGAGTCCACAAGGTCTCAGACTCACCCCTGTGCCTGGGATGCCCTGTGGTGGGACACCACTTGTGCCAGGGCTCAGCAACAACTCTAATCCCATCCCAGCTGCCTTTGCTCCCTCCATGTGCCCAAAGGCCATCTGGCCCTTCCTGCTCCAAGGAGGGCTTGCCTCAGGTCCTTTGGACACACGGATAAGGGGAGGGAGGAGAGAAGCCAGGCTGGTGCCCTTCTGTGGGCAGGCACAGGAGGCTGTGCTTCCAGATCCCCCTGCACAGGGCGGGGCCCACATGAGGCTGGGCTGGGAGGGCGGTGACTGCTGTGCTCCCTTGGGTTAGCACAGGCCCGGCTCCTGATCTCAAAGTCCACACTGTGCTCCACAGTGCTCCGAGCCACACACCGGCAGCTGCCCGGGAGGGGGGACCCTGGAGCAGTGGGCCTGGTGAGCAGTGCCTCATGCTCTGTTGCTGGGGTGCCAGCCCTGCAGGAACAGAAGGCTAACACATTGTTAGAAAGTCTAAGGTGTTTATAAATAAAGTGGCTCCATGGGGAGCAGCAGGCTACCAGGCAGCCTTGCCCGATTCCCTGAGGCTCTGTGGTAGGCTATGCCTGTGGCTGTGCCATGTGCCCAGGGCGACCCCGGCCAGGCCCGCCTGGGTCCCAGCCCTCAGCGCCACTCCACTGCCCAGCCTTTCCCCAGTGTGCCTCCCTGTAGTCGCCTGTCCTAACAGCGCATCTCTTCCTGTCACATCCAAGGTGCAGCCAACTCAAGTTTCCTGGGGCCACATTAGCACCACTCCCACAGTGGCCAGTTGTGGCTGATGGCTGATCACGCCAGTGGGGTCTCAGGCTTGTTTGATGTGCCCAGGTGCATTTTCCGGGTTAGGGCTCACTGAGCACCCAACTCGGGGCTGGACCCAGGACACAAAGGCTCTCCGGAGAGCCCAGGCCTTTGGCAAGAGTGTTGGGGGGGCCTCTGTTCTTCCAGAGGCTTGGGCAGTCCAGGTCCCTACAGGTCCTCTGAGGGGATTAGCATGCGCTTCTCCACATTCCGGCTCCTCCGCCCTCCACCAGGGCCACTGGCCATGCCAGGGTGGGTACTGGATGAGGGGTGCCCAGCCTGACCAGGCACTGGGGCTTCGTGTGTGGCCTGCTGCGTATACTGCTGGTAGGCGGGGGAGAAGTTGTGGATGGCATCCTGGACGATGTCCTGGGGGCTGATGGTCTCCTTGAGGCCACTGGAGATGCTCTGCATGGGTGCTGGGGGACCTGAGGGCAGGCAGCATGTGAGCCAGGGCCAGCGGGGGTTCTTGCGCCCTAGTATCCCCATCATGCACCCAGATCTGTGACACAGCTCTGAGCCCTACTCATCCACCTGAGGCCATCCAAGCTGGGCTCCATCACATCCAGATCCTGGCCTTGGCTGGTAGCAGGTGGCCCCAGGACCTTTGAATGGGCTTGGCTCCTCCCTCTGCAGTTTCTAAAGGGTTCCAGGGGATACCATGGGCTGGCCTAGGGTGGGACCATCACATCCTTGGCCACAATGTCCTGGCCAATGGGAACCAGGCACATGAGTAGCCGCAGGTCATTGTCTCCATATAGCCATCAGTAGGGACACTAGCTCCCAGCACCTCTCCCCTCAGGTGCCTGGGGAAGCTCCTCTGCCCAGCCCTGTAGTCCCCAGCTTGATGTCCCAGTGCCCTGGTGATGAGCCTGGCTTACCTGGGGAGTTCTTCTTCTCTGCATATACTTGGCAGGTGAATGCGTAGCGCAGGGCTACAGAGGCAAAGAGCATCTCGATGCAGATGAGGAAGTTCTGGTAGCCGGCGGCCAGGGTGCCAGCCCCCACCCTCGTGCCATCGATGGCCTGGACCTCAGGAATGACACCACACCTCTCCAGGATGGCCAACAGCAGCCCTAGGGATGGCAGCTGCCACTCAGGCCCTGGCCCCAGATAGGAGGCTGGCCACAGCTGGCCCCACTGAGGCTAGCCTAGGACATCCTGTCCATGCAGCCTCCTTCTGTGGGAAGAGGGGCTGAGATGTGCAGGAACTGGACACCTCCCAAGCCAGGGGTCCCTGAGTGCCCAGTCTACCATCTCCAGCCCTGGGTGTGGGGCCCACCTGCCACTCCTGTGGAGCACAGAGGGGATGGTGAATACTTAGGCTTGTGTGGGAGCCTGGCAGGGCAGGGTGTGAAAAGCCACAGAGTTGTCTCACTTCTACCGCGTGGCTCCTGTTGATGGGGCTCACCACAACCCTGTGTCTGGGGGACTGGGGAAACTGAGGGCACATAGGCGTGGGGCAGGGGCATGATTGAAACTCAGTTCTGGGAGTGTGGCCTGGCCTTAGCACCACCCCCCTGCCACCCACCCTGCCAGAAGGAGAGGAAGATGACGGCCTTGATGGTGAGGAACTTCAGGACCGGCTCAAAGGGCCGCAGGAGGTCCTTGGTGGCGAAGTAGAAGAGGAACAGTGCATAGAGGGCCAGGCTGACGGAGGTGTTGTAGATCAGGGTCACGTACAGGTAGCCGCTGCGGACACTGGGCCAGAGAGCTGCTGTCAGGCCCCGCCTGTGGCCTTGGGCTGGCCCATCCTACCCTAAGCAGAGGTTTAACAGCCCCTGCCACCTCCCTCCAGGGTGCCAGGGCCTTTGTGGCCTCCTGAGGGGCAGGGGCAGGCTCTTCTCTGCTGGCTGGAAGGACCCTGTTGTCCTGTTGGAAAATCACCTCCAGCATCTCATCTTCACCCACAGCTGAAGAAAGGGGTCCCTGTGAGTGTGTGTGCGTATGTGATGCATGTGCGTGTGCCCTGAGCAGGCACCCACTCACACTCCTCTTACTTGAAGTCCCCATCGTGATATTTGCCGAATGCCTGGAGGATGATGGTCGCCAAGGACATGATGGGCTTCACAAGGCAGAACTGCAGGGTGGCCTGGGGGTAGCATTGAGGCTGAGCAGCTGCCATGAGCCCACCCACACACCCAGGGGCAGGCACAGCCTAGCATTGCCCAACAGGGAGACGAGGAAGGGGCGAGACCACCTACCTGCTTGCAGAAGCGCAGGAACCCAATGGAGTAGGACATGCCCCGGAGGCAGCAGGTGCCATAGAAGCAGCTGGACCTGTGAGGAGGAGGTCCCCAAGGTGGTCAGGGAAGACAGTCCCCAGCCCCAGCCCAGGGCATGGTGGGTAATGGAAGAGGGGCTTACTTGATGGGCTTGCCCCTGATCTCAGCCATGATGGCGCTCTCACCCCCAAGGTACTGGAAGCAGAGGCTCAGGAAGCTGTAAATGACAAAGGCTGCAGGGAAACAGGGACTGCTGTGAGCTCGAGGCCCACAAGACCATCCTGCACCAGGGTCCTACCAGAACACACAGAGACCAGCCACAGCCGCAATAGGTGCCCCAGGCCCTGGAGCCTGACACCCTGCAGCCTCCTTTGTCCACCATGCAGCCCTCCAGACAGGGCCCTGAATGTCACCTTCATAGCAGTCACGCACAGAGTCGAAGTAAACGTAGTACTGATGGCTGCCGAGGAGAAGGAGGCTGAGCCAGGAGTCGAAGGCATAGATGGGAACAATGAGCAACAGGCGGATGATGTAGCGCTGCTCACAGGGCACGGTGTAGGAGCGCAGGTGCAGGTAGATCTGGGCAGGTGAGAAGGTACGGCAAGGGGTGTGGTGGGCAGAGCTACCTGGTGCCTCCTGCATTTCCTAACTGTTTGTAGCCAGCGTGCTTGTCACAGAAAATCAGTACTGTTCTACTGTAGTCATATATGATGTAAATACATTCTTAATGTAGAAGTATATACTAAGTATATATTTCAATTAATATACAATCATATTCATTCTCTGTCTGTCTCTCTCTTTCTGGCAACCTTTGCACTTAGTTGAAGCTCTATTTAATTGTATTTATTTATTTATTTTTTGTTACTGGGTTGAACTCAGGACCTTGCTTTACCAGGCTGGTGTAGCACCATTGAACTACATCCCCAGCTATTTCTTAAAAAAAAAAATTGTTTTTTAGACAGGGTCTTGCTTTGTAGTTCAGGCTGGCCCTGCACTCACTGTGTAGCTCAGGTTATCCTTGAACTCACAGCAATTGTCCTGCCTCTGCCTCCTGAATGCTGGGATTACAGGTGTGAGCCACCATGCACGGCATTGTGGTGTGTGGTACTGATTGCTGATGGGCATGAGTCACCACACCGCATTGTGGTATGTGGTTAATGGGGATCAAATTTGGGATGTTAGTTTGCAAGGCAGGCACCAGAACCGCTGAGCTAAATCCCCGGCCCCTACTTCTTAAATTTTGAGACAGAGTTTTACTTTAATTGCTAAGTTGCCCAGGCCTCAAACTTGCAATCCTCCTGCCTCAGCCTCCCAGGGAGCTGGGATTATAGGTGTATATCATCATACCTGATTATTTTTTTCATAAACAAATAAAAAGTCCACACATTTATAACATCCAGCCTGCTGTTTCAGTAGATGCATGAACTGTGGAAAGGTCAAATCCAGAAGATTATCACACCTACTATCTCACACACCATACTTTGAGATGAAGAAACAAAGTCTACTTTAGTAAATTTTTTTTTGATCTGGGGACCAAACTTAGGACCTCTTAGGGTGCAGTGGACCTGTTTTTGTCTGTTTATTTGTTTTTAAGACAACGGGTTATGACATGTAGTTTAGACTGGCCTTGAATATGTAGCTAGGCTGGACTTAGACTCAAAGCGATCCTCCTGCTTCAGCCTCCTGAGTGTTGGATTTGGCTCAGGAAGCTGTAAATGGCAGTTTGGCAGTTTTTAAAAAGTACTACATTTTTTAAAGCCCATGCCAGGCAAGTACTTGGATCACTCAGTCTGTCCTTTTGCACCTTCGAAACTCGTGAGATCCTGTGTTTAGCTGCTACCTCAGGAGAGGAGTGAGATGGGCCTGCTCTGAGGAACAGATAGTAACTTACTCTTTCTTGCAACAAGAATACCCTGAGCTCTGCTAAGTGCCAGGACCAGGGAAGGGCAGGAGACACACCTGGCCCCTGTCTGGGCTGGTCCTCTCCGATACAGTCTGGCTCTCAACCTGGGAACAGTGGAAGGACTTATGACCTCTGTCCCCAGGAACAAATCCACTGAGAAGTAAAGGGAAAGACACATACATAAGGAAGTTCATCCTGGGGAGACTTAGGGAATGACTGTTAAGACCCCCGTGATGCAAGGATATGTGGGAATAGTACACAGCTTTTAAAAATGATGCCCAAGAAACACAGGCCTTGGGGAAGCTTTCTGATGGGGTGTGACACCTAAGAGCCAGGCTCACCAAGCAGGGTCCCAGGGCGCTGGGAATGGCTGGTGAAAATGGAGGGGACCGTCAAGGTCTCATCCCCGGGCCGTGGGAAATATGGGAGTTTGATTAGAGTTGTGCCTTTAAACTATCAGATTTCTCACAGTTTCCACAAGGACATGACAGGGACAGGGCTGGGGAGCTGGGCACATGCGTCCTGTGGAGACAGCTTCCCAGGGGCAGGGCTGTGTAGAGGGCGGGTGGAGAGCGTGCTGCCTGCCGCCTGGCTCGGAGCGTGAGGGCGGCCGGAGTCAGGGCCGGTGCTTATCAGGCGCGTACCCTCCCCTGTGTGCTCTGGGAGGGCCCGGCCCGGCCAGGCCGGTCACGAGACCTCTTGGGGCAGGTGCTGCCTGGGGGATGACCTGAGCAGGCCCCCTCCTCTCCAGCCTTGGTATCCCTGTCTGTAAAGTGAGGGGTCCGTTGGTCTCTAAAGGGGCGGAATAGCTGGGGCTCTTCTGCCAGGCAGGCCTAATATTGGCTGGGGGTCAGGGAGGGGACAAGGCCTGAGTGCAGCCCTCAGTGTCCCCATAGGCCCTGTCTAGGGCATGTACCCCCAGGTCACCAGCATAGCTGGAGCTATGACCCAGTGGGTGTCACACTGAGGGCCCCCTGCCCTGGGTTCGCCTGCCTATCCCGGGCCCTCCAACAGCCGGATGGGCTAGTGTGGGGGAATCTGTGCTCTCAGTAGCTCTCCATCGCTTTCTGTGGCTCCCAGTTCTCTATCCCTACCCAGCAAACCCCCTGACCTGCCGTGATGGCCCTGCCAGCTGTGCCCAGCTCTCACCTCCCACCTCTGTGGTACTGTTCTCCACAGCCGTGTTTCTGCGCCTGAGAATGCTCAGGATGGCCATATCTCCAACTCCCCTCCCCCTGGTGAGCCCACCCACCCAGTGCCCACACCTCAAACCTTCCTGGCTACTGAGCCTCTAGTTCTGGAAGTGTCCTGGAGCTCCATGTGGAGACTGGGGAGCATCCCTGTCCAGGACCCCTGGGCCCCTCCCGTCCCCACCCAGCCCCTCATTTCCCTATTCACACCCATCCCCTCAGCTCCCTGAGGCCTGTTTCCAGCTTGAAGCTTCCTGCAAGGCAAAGTTCAAGCCCAGGTGCCACCCCTCTGGATGGAGAAGGCTTTACCTCCTCCCGGCTACATGCCTGGGGAGGAATCCTTGGTCCCCCAGAGCCTCGATGCTCTTGTCTGTGAAATGGGTCACATGGTTGAACTCAGTGAAGAGGGTGAGGGGCCAAGGAAATGCCCAGTGGTTACTTGCCCCGTTCTTCCCTCTCCTTGAGAGAAACTCCCCTTCTTCAGGCCTGGCTTCTACCTTCCAAATCTGGGAGAAGGGATCCTATCCCTTCCCTGGTGCTGTGCCTAATGCCAGTGTGAGGGCCCCAGGCACTGCATCCTGCTGCCACTGAGCCTCAGTGTCCGGTCCAGCAGGGCTCTGGCTGAGCTGCATGGTGTCCTGTGGAGGGTCGTCCCCGGGGACGCTCAGAGTCAGCAGGACTTACCTGGTGGCAGGTGAGCACCAGGGCAGCCCACACAAAGACTCCAGAGACACCTCGAGCCAGCGCGGTGGTGAGGAAGAGTGGAGGAGATCCCTGGGAGCTGTTGTCCACACGCTCCATCTGTGGCCCTGCAGGCACCACGGGAATGGTGGCGAGGGGGCTGGTCGGTGGCCAGGTCGAGGGTGCCAGGGGGGCTCCAGCCATCCCTAGGAGCTCTGAGACATTACTCATCTGCAGAGAGGAAGGATGTGGGGGAGAATTGAAGGCCAAGGGGCAGCTCCCGCCTGGCAGGGGTGGGGCAGGGCAGGGATCACCAGAGGGAGGCCATGCCAGGCCGTGCCCACTGCAATGCCTTTTCTTCCAAGACTCTGCCTGGCTATTGTCCCTGCTACCCCCGCTTCTGGGCTGTGGGGACGATTCCATGGGGGAGCTGGGATCTGATTGTTCCATTCTTCCCTTGGCACTGTCCATGCAAAGGGCCCTGGCTCCTCTTGTCCAGGGCTCAGACCTCAGCAGCCTGTGTCCTGGGCAGATCCCTCAGTTTCCCCTTGTGCACCAGCTCCACCTCAGAGCTTAGGGATACCCAGGCTTTCAGGGAGTCCACAGTTCAGGAGCCAGGTTTGGGATATGTGGCCCTCCTGTCCTGTCTGCTGCGGAGGGAGCCCACCAATGGTACCCGCACCCATGCTGGGCCTGCTGAGGGTGTCTCGAGCTGCTTGACCACGCTTCCCTGGCCACCACCCTACCTGCCCTCTGCTCCCAATTCTCTGGACAAGCTAGAGGGGCCTCAGGCACATACCTATCCCCACCCAGCAGCCTGGGCAGCCTGCCTCCCCACTCCAGCTGGGTGTCACAGGCCCCAGAGCCTACCTCTGCCGGGAGGAAGCTCCTGGCCCAGCCCTGGGAAGCCCAGCCTCCGGGGACGCCAGGCTGGTCATTCGAGTGGCCACGTGGCCCGGCTGACGGCCCACTGGGGGTGGGGCAAGCTGTTATCAGGAAGGCTGTATCAGGATCAGCAAGGCCTTACCTGTCCAGTGGCCCACCTGGGGAGGGCCAGGAGGGGAGGAGCCAGGCCTGTCCCCTCCCTGTGACACTCTATCCCTCAGGCTGTTTGCTCAGTGGCAGCTGGCTCCCAGAAAGCAGCAGGTCTACAGGTGCCCTCCTTTCTCCAGGCCAGGTGGCTGGGCAGCTGCTGGGGCTGGGATGAGTGGGAGGAGTCTGGGTGGGCTGAGGTAGGGAGCTGGGCCGGAAGCCTCAGGCCACCAGGGTGAGCTCTGGAACAGAGTTTCTTTGAGGTGACCAAAAGCCAGGGGCTCAAGGTGGCTGAAGTGCTTGCTGCCACTGGGTTAACTTGTAAAGGGACAGACCATGCTTTTTGAGTTCCAACAAAGCACCAGGCCCTGAGGTGCCGGAGGCATTTCTGTGTTGTAAGGAAAGGGCTGGGGGTAAAAGCCATGCCATGGGGCCTCACGGAGCCTGCAGCTGGAGCTTTGGGGAGGCCCTGTCCCACTACCCTGCTGTCAGGAAGGACTGGGGCCCCAACCTGTCCCCTGGTCTGTTCTGGTCACTGTTCACCGAGCAGAAGGTTCCAGCTCTGCCCTTCAAGGTGGGGCCTGGGGACTGGCTCATCCCCGTGTCCAGCCTCCTCTGGGATCACTGAGGGTCTGGCCCATCAAGCCCTGGCTTACACCCATCCTGTCAGCAGCCCCAGCCTGTTCCCCCAACACTCTGGCTCTGGACCCTCCCACTCTGGCACCTGAGCCTGGCCTCTCTAAGCTAATGCTACCCAGGAAAGTGGGAACCGACGTCTCCCCCTGGTGGCTCCTTGTCCTGCAGTCTCTCAGAGACCTCTGCCTTTGCCCTACCCTGCCTTCAAGAGTCACCTGAAATCCCACTTGTGTTCTGTGGCCCCCTGGGCTGTGGGCTCCCTGGGAAGGGACAGAGAGTGGCATCTCCCTTGGGGCCTGCAGAGATGCCAGCTGTGTGAGGACAGCACTTTCTGGCCTGGGTATTGTTACTGTCATTGGGAACAACTACGACAAAATAATGGCTTGGGGGCCTTAAAGGGTGAAGATGGATGCAGGGACACAGCCAGGATTCACTGTACCCACTCATGTGCTGGTGGGGAAACTGAGGCCGTGGCTCATTCCTGTTTCGTTTTCAGAATCCACATGAGAAGCAGCTTGAGGCCTCCGCCCAGGCTGATGGTGACATGGCTGAGTGGAGGGCAGGAAGTCCTGTGGTTAGACGACAGAGGGCTTCCCAGAACGGAGGAGCTCGGACTCTGACCTCGGACCAAGGGACACCCTGCTGTGTCCAAGGGACACCTGTGCTGGCTCGCAGACCCCAGGGGTCTGCAACCCCTGGGAAGCCCCTCTAGTCTCACTGCCCCATGCTCTGATAGTAGCCACCTGTCCCAGCCTGGCATGTTCTTATTTGCCGCTGTCTCGAGGAAGCCCTTGGGAGGCAGCTTTGGCTGCGTCTTGCTTCCTCCCAGCACTGGGCCCAGCAGGCATATTTTGTAAAGCAGGCTCTGAGAAGCGGTGAAGGGCTCTGCCACCCCACCCACTTTCCTCTCTGGCCTCCTGACACGGTTGCTCCTGGCAGCAGCCCGAGCCCTCTGTCCTGCTCACAGCCTTGGCCATGTTGGCAGCTCCTTTGTCCCCGTAGGCCTTTGTTTTCCTTCGAAAGGTGGGTTTAGCCCAAGGCTCAGGCAGGACAGAAACTGGATGAATGTGGTCTGCCCACCGCAACCTCAGCCCAGCCCGTCTCCCGACACATGCCTCCCTCTGTCCCCACGACTGGGAGGCCCAGGCACCAGACCGGAGTCTCTGCAGTCCTGTGTGCTCCCACCTGTGCTCCCCCACTCATAAGACAGGGCAGCCATGCCCACCCAGGGCCACAGGGAGGACAGTGTGTCCAACGCCTGTCCTGAAGGACACACAGATGGGAAGGGCCCAGTGTCCTCTCCAGAGGACACTGTCTCTACTCCCATCCCCCAAACCCTTCCTAGCGTAGTTTCCAGGCACCCAGGGCTGCCAATCGGTTTATCCTGAGACTTGGGCAGACCCAGACTGAGCCCTCAGGAGCACTCTGCTGTCTGGGCACTACTGCCCTCCCCATAGTCCCCTTCAGGGAGTGGGTCTGTCACATCCATGGCTTGAGGAGTAATTCCTCCATGACAGCTCACAGCCCTTAGAGAAGGGAGGATGAGTGGGGACCACAGAACCCAGGCCTGTCGCTAGCTCTGGCCCCAGCATCTGAGGCCTGGGCATCTCGTGGACCTCTGCTACCTCTGCAGGGGCCAAGCACCTGGTGGGCAGTCCCCTGCTGGGCAGAAGGCAAGCCTTTTCCCGGTGGCCAGAGGCAGGGCCAGGGCAGGCCCAGACCTATGTTTCTGCAGCCAGGAGACAAGATTCCTGCTGCCCCAGGAAGCCCGTGCATGGGGGAGCTAAGACTGTCCCATTCCCTGTACCTTGTCCCTCCTGGCTCAGCCCTGCCCCTTTGCCCTGATGCCCATGGCTCCTGGGTCTGGCTGCTGGTAATACCTGGCCCATGACCTGTCCCCAGCCAGCCATGTCATGTGTTTCAACACAGCTCCCCTGTGCCTCACACCTTCACCTCTGATGCCCAGCTGTCCCCAGGACTGTGCCTCAGACCAAGCACCACACAGCCCAGCTGAGGGGACCTGGCTCAGGACTGCAGAGAGGGTGTGGAACCTGACATCCTGATTTTCTCACCAGGCCCCATGACTCTGCCTTGGGCACTACCACCCTCCCCAGCTGGTGCCCCTGAGTGGCAGTGGCACTTGCCATTGAACTTGCTCTCACCCATGCCATAGCCCTGACAGTCACAGCAGAGTGGTGACAAGACCTCAGGCCCTGGGTGCTCAGGCTGAGAGCCGTCAGCAGGGTGGGGCTCGGGGAGAGGCAGTGGACAAGCTGGCCCCACGCCCCCCAGCACTGCAGGTTACAGAAGCATGGGTGACACCAGCACCTTCCATCCCAGGGACCACGGAGCCATGCTCCTCCTAACCCCTCCGGCTCATCCTGTCCCCAGCACATCTTCCCACAAACATGTAGGCAGTGCTGTCTCCTAGTGGCCAGGATGCCACTCCTCACCCGGGCAGGGAGCAGCCTGCTGGCAGAACCTGTGCCAACCAGTGGCTCAGTTTCCTCACACAACCTGAATCTCGTGTGTGGCTGTGCAGCAGGCCAGAGTGCTCAGAACAGAGACGTGGGTTCTCCTTGCCGGCTACTCTCCTCAGGTGGCTGTAGGCCTCTGTCTGGAGTCCTCTGCCAGGTCAGCAGGGACCTGGGGCTGAGCTCCCGCTGCCCACCTGGCCTGGTGTCTGCATTCAGGTGAGATGTAGGTTGCCTCACTCTGCCTGTACCCACCATCCCTAGAATCCAGGGAGGGCATCTTGGGAACATTGGGATACCACTCTGTACTGTGGATCTCCATCTTCCATGCTGCCAACCCTGGGACCTGTCTGGGCCTGTCTTTGTCTAAGGCAGCTGCCAGCCTTGGGTGTGGCTCTGGAGCCTTCAACCTAGAGCTGGGCATGGCCTTGCTGAGACCTTTCTTTGGTGGCACACTGTAGTTAGAGGGTGGAGGGGCACAGACTCGGGGCTCAGGATGGAAGCAGAGAGGCATACCTCAGAATTTCAGGAGTAGGTTTTTTCTCCATTAACCCCTATCCGACTGGCGCGTCAGGGACCCAGTGCGGCAACCATGTCCCTCCCTTTTAGTCCCACATATACACAGCTCACCTCCCTGGGGGCTCGTGGCTGCTGGTGGGGCCCCGACAGGCTTGCGGCTCGGCTTTCCAGATGGGACACGCTCTCCAGCCTCCAGGCTTGGGAGGGTGGTGGAGGGTGACCCGCACAGCCAGCGTGGCCTCCAGCCCTTGGTGGCCCTCTGCACAGCAGCTGGGTCCCCACACACCCTTGTTGCCACCTGGGGACTCCTCCCAGCCCTGTCTAGCCAGCCCTACCTGCCCAAGCAGCCTTTCAAGCCACACCCAGCCCCAACACTGGGACCAGCCTTCCATCCGCGCCACACCCACCTGCCAGCAGGTCTGTGCCTATAGCTCCTGACATCCAGGTGACCTCCAGGTAGCCGTATATTTAGGGTGGGCTGGTCACTGCCTCACTGGGCCTGCGTGTGGGGCGGTGAAGCCGGGTCTCATATGCACTGAGGTTCTGAGTGGCCAGCCTGACTTCCTCCAGCCCTTCCTCTGTCCACACCCCTCTTCCCCTTCCTTGGTCTTTCACCTCCAGAAAGGGTCAGGGAGGTCGGGGACAAGCACCACTGCCAAGCTCGAGTCACGGCCACACGTGGACTAGAATACATGATCTGTGCTTTGGGCCTTCCATGGGCTAAGAACCATGGTCCTCCACGTGGTCCTCCATGGGGACAGGGACATGGGGCTGGTGGGGGTTGGGAGGATGCTGCTCTGTCCTGAGTTCTGCCTGTGAGAACGCCTCCGCACTCCTCCTCATCCTTAGATGGTGTGGGGCTGAAGGCTGACGGACAGTAGGGCAGGAGGCTGAGTTCTGGCCGTGAGGTCAGGGAGGTCCACAGATCTCTGAGGGGGTCCTACACTGCCGGGTGGCTTTTTCTGGAGATCTTGCTCCTTCCTCACTTCCTGTTTCTCCCAAAGCCCCTCCTAGTCCTATCCTCTATCCGACTGGCGGTCAGGGACCCAGTGCGGCAACCATGTCCCCTGTACCCCTTGTGTTTCTTTCCAGACCCTGGTGTGAGGAAGTCTGTCTCAGGCCCCTGGCTTTTGCACCTGTGTAAGACAGGCTCATGGCTCGGCATTGCATGTGTGGGGCTCCGCGGGGTCCCATGTGAGAAGCTAAGCTCATGCACTGCTGGCCGTGTCCACCTCCGGGCCCCAAAGTACAGTCCTTACCAAATGTGGGCTTACTTCTGAGACGTTAGTGTCCCAGGGCTCTAGGGCTTGGACCTCAATCTTCAGGAATCCTCACCTAGAGCCAAGGCACCCTTCACCCACACAGGCAAGGCTTGTCTTGTTTTTCTTGCTGAGATGCCAACTGATAATCCCGTGATAGGGCCTCTCTTTAGCCACTGGCACATTATCCAAGCCTGACTTCACACCGCCCGCCAAGCCCTTCTCCCTATTTCCAGTTTCACTCCCAGGAGCTACACCAAGCAGGCTGGGCCAGCTCACCGTTCCCTGTGTCACAGTTACTGGTGTGGCAGGGCAGCTGTCCAGCCCCAGGATATGCTAGCTGCCTCACCTCATCTTGCCAACAGCTGCCCTCCTGAACTGCCTACCTTCTGGGTACACTTGAGCCCTGGGAAAGGGTGGGCATGAGGAACAGGACTGGGAGGCTGTAGCTTAACAGCAAACGGGGACAACCATGGGAAGGCAGAGGGTGATTCAAGGGCAGAGCCTGAAGACAGACCCTCTGCTGCCCAGTGCAGGCTAGCAGACATCAGCCCAGCTTCATCACTTACACCAGACTATGGAAGCCTGGAAGATGTCGTCTGATAGCTAGGTTAGCACCACTCATAGCCAGGAACGAATCCTGTGCACAGGGAGCGAGGGCAGTGTAACTCCTTGGGGGAATCAGCCTCATTCGTGGGGGTGGTGGAGGAAGTGCGGACAGCCCTGGCTGAGCTCCTGAAGGCACTGTCTCAATCTGTTTTTTTCTGCAGCACTGAGAATCAAGCTCAGGGCCCGGGATCGTGTGAGCGCAGGAGCGCTGCACCTGATAAACCTCAATCCCCTCAGCCTGTTTGTTAACCCTAGCAGATCACCTTGGGCAGCTCTAAGTAAGTATAACTTAGAGGAGGCCCTGGGAACCAGGTTCAACTCCAGGTCGGCTTCAGTACCCCTTCAGGCAGGCCACCTCAGGCCATGCAAATAATAGGGCCAGAGCTGCCTTCTTGCCCTGACCACCACTTACTGCCCTGGCCACCACTTATACCCTGGCGTCTCTGAGCAACTCCTTCATCCTTCTCAATTGTCTCCACACCCTGACTCTTAAGTGAGGGGGTCACAGAGCCCAACTAGAGGCAGGGACTTGTCACAGCTGGTTCCCAGGAGATCCTGGAACAAAGAGCTTGAACCAGAACTGGACTGGCCTTGGTATCTGAGAGGACTGTTATCCTTTGATACAGTTAAGAAGATGCAGGGACAGAGTCACAGAGGGGCCTGGTGACAGGACATTAGGAGTCCAGCTCTTTACACTACCCAGGAAGCTTTACAGCCTCCCTGTACCTGCTTCCTTGTCTGCGAAAGCAGAAGGTGAGCAATGGGTTCTGAGGGCCTAACACTCACCACAGAGGTCATGTAAACTACTTCTATCACATTTGTGGATCAGATTGTGAAACTAAAGCCACAGACCTCAACTTAGACCCCACTGGAGCAGACCCGGGCTCAGCTGCTCTGGATGTGTTCCATGAGGGGAGCCGTGGCTCCTTGGACAGAATCAGATATCTGAGTTTTAGAAGACAAGTATAGATAATTATAGGCTAACAGTGAATGAAGAAAACTTGCCTAGCGCATGCTCTGCAGTGCCAACCTGGAAGGCCCTCGCTTCCAGTCAAGTTGAATTCTCCAGAGCAGACTCTCACTCAACCCCACTTCTGCCTGGTCAATCCAAGCACAGGTTGTGGTCCCCACAACTGTCCCTTCTTAAGTTCATGCCTCTGTGGCCTGTAAGACTTGTGGGGTTCAGGTCTTCCACAAGGCTGATGGATAAATGTGTGGGGTTCTCTAGGAGACGCCTGTGTGGAGTGAGGTAGGCACGCACCAACTTCTGCAGGCTGCGAGCCTAGCTCGGATTCAGAGAGGACACTGGCAGAGCTTTGGTTTAAGGAAGGTTGGATGTGCTGTCTGGAGTTTTCTCAGCCCAAGTCAGACACAAGAGTGGATACTGACTGCTGGGGTGGATCTGGGAGCTCCTGAGGGCAGGGTGACAGGATGCAGGCACAAAGGTGCTCCTGCTGCAGGGAGTGTTGGGATAGTGGTCTTCTGTGTCACCTTTAGCAGAACCACTTTCTCAATTCACTATCTGCCTGTTCTAGGGAAGAGTTCCTAAAAGCAAGAAAAACAGCAGGTCTGCAGGGGTCTCAGTTCAAAGGTAAACCAAATACAAATGTTCCTTCCTGAACAACCAGGTGCCACCTAAGGCTGTGTGTACCCTCGATTCCAGGAAGGGCACTGTGTGCTTCTCTGGACCTAATTCTCTCAATCACCTCCAACTGCCTCCACTTTCTCACTGGAGACCATCAGAGCCTTGGGCAGGACAGATCTCACTTTTCAGCTTCAAAATTCTTGAATGGGAATGGTGATGCTGCCCTTGCTGCAGGAGGAGGGTGGGCCCAGGGTCCAAGTGGCTACTCACAGGCCAACTGCAGCATAAACGCCATTCCAAAGCTAACGCCTGATCCCAGCCCTTACCAATCCTTGCAAATATCTCCTAGGAATATTTCTAAAGGGTAGACTCAATCCTACTCAAAATCCACCACCCTCCTCACTGAGCTCAGGACCCTCCTATGGTCACACACACCCAGGTGGTCTTCCTGCCCAGCCCTAGCAGTCTACTTGCAATGTTGCCCTTACTGTCCTCATCATACCTCTGACCTCTGTACCTACTGTTCCTCCCTGGACTCCCTCCCACATGTGCGTGCACACACACACTGTGTATCCCATCACTCAGCACGAAAGTACAAAACACAAGCTGGATGGAAACCAACACCGAGGACCCACTGGACAGGGGAAGGACAACAGCATACACAGGGGCACTCCCAGGACTCACCTTAACCCTGCCAACTATGGACAGCTTTTTGCCAAACATGAAGTTTTTCTCCTACCTAAGGCATGCTAAACTGAACTCACATGATATGACAAGAATTTCTCAGTGTTATTAAGAAGGCTGAGGAAGTATGGTGGGATATTTACATTTAATAAAAAACCTTCCCCCTACAAGTGACACTGCCCACCAAGGGCCACGAGTCATGCCAGCTGACTCATGCTGTTCATTCCCAAGGAAATACAGAGATCAGAGCACAGTGAGAACCATTCCAACATCCCCGCTGCTTCTGCCACCCACTGTGATGCAGTCACCAACAATGAGGGTCTGCCTGAAGCATGAATGTTTTTTCTGGCTACAGCCAGAGAAAGCTCTTCCTTTTGAATGCGTTGAAGGTCTGGTCTATGAGACTCCGCAAAAGGACTGAGCATCCAGCTGGTCCTGCTGAGCGGCGTGTGCTGCTGACTCCAGGTCACCACACTTGGCACACTCGTATCACCTCCTTCAAGGCCGTCAGCCCCTCCATGCTCTTGTCCTTCACTGCCATGGCGAGGAGGACTGCTTTGTTTCCGGCTTCTTGAGACACAAATGCTACCAAGTTCTTTGCAAAGACATGGATGAGAGGCTGGTGAAAGGGAGGAAACCATGGTGACTCCATGAAAGCTGGACTTTTGCCCTGATGCTTTCATTAACTCTGGCTTCCCACACTAACATTAAGCTCCATGTAGCAATGACTCAGAGCTTCCTGAGGCACTTGAACGCCAGGTATAAACAAATCACTACAGAGGCATCATTAAGCTTATTTCCTTGGTGCCTTCTTCGTTTCCCTCTCCACTTATTTCTAATCTGGAAGGACTCATGAAAGACAAGCCTGCAGAGGGAGATGCTGTCAAGTCCCATGGAGCACGTGCAGCTACTCATTAACATAATGTATCAGGACAGGGTCAAATTGAGGAGGCTGCCTGCATTACAAAATCAATACCTCCACTTATCTGCTGAATAAAATGCTGACAGGCTGAGAAGAGGGCAGGCAGATGCCCTCGAACCTTCAAAAGTCCCAGAGAAGGCTGTCATTGCCTCTGTGGTGTGTATATGGGGTTGCATACCATGTGCTCCACAGTTTGCTCCTACGAAAGGTTTCTCTTCCACCCTAGAGTCCCTTCCCAATCACTCTACCTCATCTTGCCCGAGAAGGACTTTTGTAGTGAGCACCGGCTTGCTGATGTCGCTGGCCACGTTGCTGGGCTCCAGGGAGACCAGGGTACCCATTTTCCCGAACTGGGTCACCACCACCAAGATGTGGCTGCTGAAAGCTGTGCAGACCACTTGCGTGGGGACTCCACACACCACTTCTGTCTTCTGTTTCGATACCACTAACGGTTTGTTTTCCATGGTCCCGCTCTTCAATGGTGGCTTTAATTTGGTTTTAAGACAAAGAAAGAAACAGAGACTAAGTCACACACTGTTTAGGATATTACAGGGGGCTCTAAAATAAGTTAACTTGTAGCTTTAAAACAGACGCACAAGCAAGTCCACGCCGGCTTCACGGGCTGGCAGAAAGACTGAATACACACCTCGTTCTGTGGTGTGGGGCTCGGGAGATCGCTTGTCACACACACGCGCACACACACACGCAGTTCTGTTTATTCGGGCCGGGGAGACCACCTGGCCCTCAGAAAGGGAACTCCGAGGAGCAAAGAGGGAAGCAACCAGTCCTTGCGCTCACCAAGACTCTCCGCGCCGGAAGTAGCTCGCAGGAGCGACGCGGCCCCCCCCTCCCGCCGGAAGTGCAGGCCGGGAGCTTCCGGCCCTTGGCCGCGGGGGCCCCTGGTCTGTGAGAGTGCTGGTGTTCGCTTCTCGCGGAGGGCGCTGGGTCTGACTTCCCAGTTCTGGTTCTCCTTGCGCGCGTGCCGAGCTCATTGTGTCGCGCCAGGAAAGCAGCGCGTTTAATCTTTATAGCTCTGGTCAGGAGGCTGAGTCGCCAGTGACCGCGGTGAGACCAGGGCAGAGCGGCCCCTTCCTTCCCTGCAGGGTGCCTGCATTTATCCGTGACTGCAAGCTGGGCGTGTCATTGGCAGATGCGGAGAATGGTTTGTGCTGTGAAATTTCCCCCGGAGGGTGAACAGCCCCCAAACCCCAGTCAGAAGCCTGGCTGACCACGCACTGGCCCTCCGAAAGCCTCGCACTCCTAGAATCTCCTAGAATTCCTTTCCTCCTTACATATCCAGCCTCAGTCACGACAGATGAAGCGCGCTCTTTCCCAAATGATTTCTGCTGGTATCGTAAAATAAAAGGTGCATATATGAAACATGACCAAAATAACTATAAATCAAGAGGAAATTCGTTTTTGAACATTCTTCCAGTGAGCACACAAAGGAAAAGATTACGGTTTTGTGGCACTAACACTCAAGCAGGAAGCATATCAATTTCTCAGCGAAATCTTTTCGTCTGTTCTAAATTTAAACACATCCACCCACACACACCCCAAAGCAAAATGCCAGTGTATTGCTTTGCCAAGTGAAATCTTCAAAGGGGGCACTGATTTTTATTCGCCTACTGTGCATTCTCTTTCAGGCAAAAGAGGCTGAGGAAATCTGACTCCCACCCAAACAAAAACCTCAGAAATAGACTTAACCACTTTTATAAAAGGGATGTTGGAGAACAAGGTGGACTACATTTCCACGCCACTGTTAAGCAAATAAGTGATGGGTTGCTATTTGGCTGATTTTGATCTTGATCTGTGATAAAGACTGAGTATGAAGGAGAACAGGTGAAAGGTTGTCCTAGGCTGAGGTAGTGTGAGTCTAAGAAAAGGGCTTCCTGGTGGCCTAAATGGATGTATACGCAGAATTAACACACTTGGGAGGGTGCTGTTGATTATTTTTCAGTGCAGGGGGTAGCTTCAAGAAAGACCCCTTACGTGAATTCATTTAAAATGGGAGTCAAGCAGTAGCAACCAGGGAACAAGAGTTTGAGAAGTTATCCTGAAGAATGAACCAAAAAACTCATATAGCATGAATCTGCCTTATAGTCAATAAATTTTAGGTTATGATGCAACTGTGCATTAATTTGTAGAAACAACAAAAAATCAAGTGTTGATCTGGCAGAGTCCTAATTTTTCTAACGTTGTATGCTAGCTCAACACATTATCTTTCCCATTGTGTGTGATTTTCCCAGCTCTGTTATAAAGAGGGTTGGTTTTTTTGATAATTTGCAAGTGTGCCATCAATTTTCCCAAGAGCCTCTCATAATCATTTGATATTCAAATTGTTTCTTGGTGAAGTGCCAGCAGGCTCTGGCCTTGGCAGTTCCCTCCTCCTCACTCAATTGCCTGTCTGGCTTTGCCAGACCCTCCCACACTTGTGAATGGTTTTGAGCTCCCTCTAAACATCCGTTACATTCTTGGGCATTCTGACATCTTTTATTACTGGAAAGATTTACAATTGGCTTTCGATTTCACTGTACTTCTACAGCCTTACCATATGATTCTGGGTCCTTTCATGGAAAATGGGGAGAAATACTAGAGCTACCTAGGGAGGGAGGTTTGAGTGGAGATCAACACATAAATGATCAATTAATTAGTGAAGCTTGCCTGGGGGGTGCACATCTGTAATCTCAGCATTCTAGGAGGCTGAGGCAGGAGGATCAAAAATTGGAGCCCCGCCTGGACACTTTAGTAACTTAGCGAGACTCTTTCAAAATAGAAAATTAAAAAGTGCTAAGGATGTAGCTCAGCGTAAAGACCCTGGGATAAGTTTCTAGTACTGAAAAAAATATAGGTGTAACTTTTGTGTTTTCTATTTTTTCCATGCAATGGCAAAGCTTAGACTTAGATGACCAAGTCTTTAGAAAGTGTAACCTCTCAGAGAGGGTAAAGTCTGAGGCTTCAGAATCAACCTTTTTGGTGTTCACTGACTGTGGTTTGGAGGAGCTTATTTTGTTAACCTCGGTTTCTCCATTTGACATGAAGATACCACTGTGCTTTTCCCGTAGGCCTTAGGGAAATGCATTGTATACAGCGATTCACTGGAACATCGTAAATTCAGTTATCAAATTTATTGTTAACCAACTCTCCTCCCCATCCTTAAATAAATAAAATCCCGCTGCTCTATGCAGATGAACATCAGCATGAGCACAACCATCAGGACCCCGCGGGGCCTTCATTCAGTATGCTGTCGGCTGCTCCTGACCCAGATGGTGAGAACCTGCCGGCCTGGTTGGGTGCTGTCTCCCAGATGCGGGAGGGTGATTGTCGGGCCCCCTGAGGACCAGGGTCTGCTGAACAACTGTCCTGTGGACACGACATTCTGTCGGTGTGTTATGTGATAATAGGCAGAACCATTTTATGTATATGAATGATATCTTTCTCATTCCTCTCTGCCAAGCATTGAAGAGAACCTGATTAACTAGAAATACATTTGTGGTGCAAGCCTGAGTCAGGTGTTAGGTAGTGTTAGGTATAGACATTTTATGGAGATTATATATGTATATTATCTTATAGACACTCTGGATTTAAATTTTACTTATAGGTGTTTTTACTATATTTCGATCATTGGTAATTTTTTTTTTTTAATTTTTTTTTAGGTTTTTTGAGACAGGGTCTCGCTTTGTGGTTCAGCTGGCCCTGAGCTCAGCCTCAAACTCACATCACAATCCTCCTGCCTCTGCCTCCCGAGTGCTGGGATTACAGGCGTGAGCCACCACGCCCGGCACTGTGGTATGTAGTACTGGTTGCTGCTGGATGTGAGTCTCCACACCCAGTATTGTTATGTGGTTACGGGGAATTGAACCTGGGTCCTTGCGCTTGCAAGACAGGCGCTGGAACCACTGAGCTAACTCCCCGGCCCCGTTTTTATTTTTGTTTTGAGACAGGGTCTCACTATGCAGTTGAGGCTGGTCTTGTGAACTTACTATTTATAATCCAGGCTGGACTTGAACTTGAGGCAATCATCCTTCCTCAGCCTCCCAAATTGTGGGATTACAGGTGTGTGCCTCTAGACCCATGCTTCTAAATTATGCAGGTCAAAGAAGACATCGTAATGGAAATTCTGTGCTATTTAGAGTTCCTTATTCTGTTCTCTCCTGGAAGCCATCAATTCTTTCTCTCTCCCTGGATTTGCTGTTCCAGATATTTCATAGAAATGGAGTCACCAGTGGTCTCTGGGGTCTGGCTTCTTTCCTTGAGTGATACAGTTCCAGTGTTTGTCCACAGTATGGCAAATGTCAGTCCTTCTTTTGGGACAAATGAATTCTTACCAAATCCTTGAAAGGATTAACGGTATCACATTTGCCAAAGGGCCTCCAAGACCCCTGGCCCTCAGGAGGTACTGACTAGACTGTCCTGCCCCTCATGGGTCATGGATATCACTGTGACTGAGTGTTCAGAGACACATGGTGACCAGGGCTTCCACGCTATGCCCTCTCAGGCATGAGATGCAGAGACCAGAGAGGACCCCACAGTGACCGACCAGCCCCAGTCCTTCTTCATGGACCTGGTGAGTGTCAGAGAAGCCTCAGGGTCATGCTCTCGGCCCTGGAGATGGGGTGTGATCACAGCGTATGAGGCAGCAACCTAGAAACAGTACAACAGTGCAGGCCAGCGCGGCCGGGGAAGACAGGGCCATACCACTGCCTGTTGTGCAGCCTGTTCCGTGCTGGTGACCCTGAGGCCAGTTGGTTACATGCACCTGGACTCTGAATTTCATGCCTAATCTCACTAGTGTTCTGGGCTTGTCGCCACTAGGCGTGGCCTCCAGTACCCAGCTGTGTTTCTGTGCATGGCAGGGCCACTGTGCCCTGTGTGCAGCAGCTGTAGAGACCCTGGACTACCCAGCAGTGTGAACATGGGTCATTCTCATCACAGAGCTCTGGGAGGTGAGTACTATCTTGCTCAGTACCCAGTTACCTAGAAAAACAGAGCGATCAATTAACTTTCCAAACTATGATAATTCAAGTTGTAGGGTGGAATAACAGGGACATGTTTGCAGCTAAAGAAGATAAATGATTAAAAGCAACTATTTTATGATTATATATATTTTATTACAGAAACAAAACCCTGAGTTGTCTACATGAAATATAAATTTTTCCCAAGGGAGGTTAAAAATTACTATTAAAATCCAGTTTATAAGAAGGATCCAGGGAGAGCTTCATTTGGGGAAGGAAAAGTTGTCTACCTCGGGTGCATTCAAAGATCATTTCCAAGACACTCAGCTCAGGGCCAAAGGAGAGGCTGGGATTCCTGCAGAGACCAGCATTCTTCGCAGGGAGTCCCAGGGATCCCTGATCTTTGTGATTTTATGTTGAGTGGAGTCTTCCATGTAACAGCACACAGTGAATACACACAACTGTTGGGCCCAAGCCCATCATGGTGCAGTCTTTGGAGAGTTTTAGCAATGTTTTCACTATGGTTTTTTCTGAAACTGCTAAGCTGCAGTATGACAGTCTTCTCATTCCTACAGCGAGGCATTCTGCCTTCCTTACAAATAGTGAAATCTGCCTCTTCACACTGCACATTATTTGTTTAGTTCTTGAAGAAATGCAACCTTAATCCGTGTACAATTTCTGAAAGCCTTTATTTCAATATTTAAAAAGTTAATTCTGCCAGCAAAGAAGCCGTCTGGTTGTCTGTGTCCAGCCATACGCAAAGTGCATTAGTAAACAGAGACCTATTATTGCCATTGTTCTTTTCAAGGAGAGGACACGTGACCAGCCAGAAAGCTGTGTCACGTTCTCTGGGCTCTGGGACGGGCCTGCATGGAGCCAAAGAAACCCAGCCCTGCCTCGGCTCTAACTTGCTGAGTGCTTGGTACAGTTCCCCTCTCTGTCCTTCCTTTCCTCCTCTGTGAAGTAAGTACACTGGCCTCTGCTGCTCTGCATTGGTGGCTGTCACATTGCTTAGTGCCTCTCTCTGCTTCTACAAGCCTGGTAACTGTGTGGAGTGGGGCTAAAGAGAAGACACGGCATGATCCCACCCCACGCCTTGCTTCCCCACAGATGCCATGTACTCCGAGCTGGAGCAGAGGCCCAAGGAGCTTGGAAATTAGAGGTGGCCAGGGCTCAGCATGGGGCTTTCTGACCAGGAAGCTTTCCAGAGAGGAGACAGAGGGAGCTCTGGCCTGGACAGAACTCCAGGAGCAGCACCTCATGATGACAACATGTGACAGAGAAAAAGCATTTAGCTCAGGGGCCAGAAAGCAAAAGAGAGAGAAAGGTACAAACTGGAGTCCTTCCACTTCCCAATAGCTCCACCTTGGGGAGCGAGCTGGTACCTCAGCACCCTCAGGGGAATCCTGATCCAGACACGGTAGTTACTGTCATGAGAGGAGTTGATTTATTTATAACACACGGTGTCCCAGAACACAGTGCAGTGCCAGCCTCCTTCCACCGCAGATGCCACCAGCATCCTGTCCATATGTCCCCACCGCAGCACACTTTGGGCGTACCACGTCAGATTCCCATTACACGTTCCTGAATGTCACTACTGGGATTTCCTCTCAAAGGGATGAAAGCACCTACCCATCCTCCCATCCATCTACTCATCCTGCATTTGCTCATTTACATACCCATCTAGCCATACACCTATCCACTCTCTCACCAGGTCGTGAGCCCACCCACCCATTCATCCATCCAACTCAGCCATCTACCCATCCATCTACCAACTCAGCCATCCATTCACCTCTCCACCTCCCCATCCATCCATCCATCCATCCATCCCCATCCAACCCCTACCTACCCACCAACCTCCCATTCATCCAGCACCAACTGTCTCATCATCTACCCATTCATCCATCCACCCTCTTACCCACCCACCCCTTTCTGTCTGCTCAGCCATTCATGCATCCGTTCACCCAGTCACTCCTCTGTCCACACTCATCCACCCACTTGTTCACCATTCATTCACTCATCCATCCATCCACCCATCCATCTACCCACTCACCCTCCCCGTCCATCCAGAAGAGAAACATTTGCTTCGTTGTTTTTTCAATGAATAACACTTCCTGCTGCAGGCTGAAGGGGGGAGCCTTATGTCTACAAACTCTCTGTGAGATCTGACAGGAGATGAGCAAACAGCTGTGGGTCCAGCCCACAACTCTGGTTAAAAACGGGAAGAATAGGATGCACCCACAATCCCTCGGAGAATCCAAGGAGGAGTTGAGTTGGATTTGGGCGGCATTGAGGTTGATCGAGGGCCCTGTGCTCACCCAGTGGGAGAGAAGCTGAGCACCTGCATTACTAGACAACATCTCGGGGGGGCAGCAGAGGCTGCAGAACGCTGCGGTCAGGCTGAGCCAGGATGGCTCAGGGCTGGCGTGCATGGGGTCAGGAACCCAGGGACGCCATTCCTGACTCCCTCAGGTTAGGCCGACCCAGCCATCCCATCTGGAAATTCTGTGGGTTCTACAGGACTCCAACTCAATCCTTCACCTGCCTCTGTCTCTGTCTTTGTGTTTCTGACTCTTTTGCTCCCACTTATAACCCAGTGACAAAGCACTCTGTCCTTGGAAGGCCTCAGTGTCTGGATTTTCTGTTGAAGATGACAGCTGATTCAGAGTCTGTGCACTGTGCAGGGGACACAGACCCAGCCCACAGTGGCCTGGCAGAGTGCTAGGGACATTCAGGAAAGGATTATGAATGCGATAATGGAGTGAACCTTCAAATCAGGGAATAAGAGCAGACACAGACAAGTCCACAGTGAAGACGGCATGTGTGGCTCTGACAGCTGAGTGGTCCACAGTTGCTGTTGGAGGGCCTGGGTTTCACTTTGACTTTTCTAGTAGTCTCAGGGAAAAGGAAACAAGATCAGGGCTGCAAGTTCCTGTCTCCCTGTCCTTGAGCAAAAAACCTACCAGCTGCCTAGAGAGAGAGGCTCCCAAAGCTACTCACGGACACCAGGTGTTGGGACAGTGCCTGGGACACACAAACTCTGGGCAGGTTTGTGCCTCTTACCCCCAGGATTTCAGTCCCCCGAGTACTGGGCTTGCCTTTCTCAGGATGTAGACTTTGTGGTGTTCCAGGAGTGGCTCTGGGAGGGCCGAGCTTTTGGAGGAGGCATAATTTACACACAGTACCAGGTGCCCTTTGGGGTTAAAACGCAGGCTGATGCTGTCAACTCCCAAATCTCTCATGCTCCTCACCCCTCAGCCCCTCTATCCTGCCTTGTGCTCTGTCTTGGCCCTTGGCTTCCTTTCGGACGGACTTGCGATTTGTGCCGCTGGGCCTGTGACGAGGTAAATTAAAAGGTCCCAGTCCCAGGCATCAGCCCACACTCACTCCCATGCTGCGTGGTACTGGGGATTGAATCCAGGGTCTTCACAAGGAGCTGCACCCCCAGCCCTTTGCGTGCCAGCTGGTGGCTGTGCTGTCTCTCTGCCCACGCTTCCCTCCTTGTATGCTGTTGACCCTCATGCCTACCACCATCTATCATCCTGTCTCTCAGCCTTCATGGTGGAGCCCCGTCCCTTGGGAATTGATGGCGGTTTCCTCCTGCTGTCCCTTATCAAATGCAGCCAGTTATCTGTCAGTTGATGCTTTCAAGGACCCTCTCCCTGTCTGTCTTACTGTCAGTGGTTCCTGAAAGATGGCCCTACGGGGGCATCCTGCTCAGGAGGGTCTCCAGCACCTCACTAGGGTGCTGCCCACACAAATTCCAAGGAGGCATCAAGAGACACTGGGAAGTCGGCAGTGATGCTGAATCCCGTCCCTCACCTGCAGCAGCCCCATCCCGCAGTGTCTTTGTGCATGGCTTCATCGTGTCTACACTTCTGTGGCTCTGACAGCGAGTGTGGCTGTCGCTTCACCTCCACCTGGTGCTTACCCATGGATCGCACTCGAAGCCCTTTGCAGACCTGCTGGGAGCCTCCAGGTGCATCTCGGGGTCTCCTGCTCTGTGGGCCTCCTGCTCTCTGCACCCTCCTAGGAGTCCCCAGAGCAAGCAGTCCCCCCAACGTGTTGTCCAGCCAAGGACCACAGCACATTTGCATCCTCAAGTGGCTCTGCAACACCAATCCAGTGAGCACTGTTTCCAGAGTCCTGCCTTCCTTGGTGGAGAGCCAGGCCGACGTTTGCCGAGCCTGGGTGGGTGGTACCTGGACATCCACCGCCGGGCCCTTGCTTGGGCGGCTCTGGCCCTGGCCTTTGCACCTCCCTCCCTCCCCTGCTGCTTCTCCACAGAGCAGAGTCTTTGTGCCTTGGAAGGAGGGGAGGCTGCAGCCTCTTTGCGCTCGAGTTGGCAGACTCCCAGCCCCAAGCACTCCTTGTCCCTTTTTAGTGCGGCTGGGCCCCTCTGCCCTGCTCCTGGCCTGGGGCTGCTCCATCACGCACTGACACCGACGCGCCTGTCTCAGAGCTGCTCTTGCAGTTTTCTTCTGGGTCTGCCCAGGGCCATGAGGAGGACTGAGGCCGCTCCCGACCCTGACCCTGACCCTGACCCTGACCCTGGGCGGCCTCACTGTGACACCTCCGGCCTCCTCTCCCTTCCTCGCACACTGGCTCCCAGCCCTGTGTCTGACTTCCCTCTCTGTCCTCAGGGCCTGTGGCCCCTGAGAGAAACGCTGCACCCCAGGAGCAGGCGGCCCAGAGCCAGGGAGAAGAACGCAGGGCTGTGATTTAAACTCGTTAAGCCCAATGAACCCGCCCGTCCAAGGATCCCAGTCTGCGCCCGGCCTTTTAATCTCGTTGGGGCCTCGGCATAATTCGTTTAGCTGTGCTGATCACTGGAAGGTTAATTCAATTGGACTTGGGTTATTCATTTGTGCCCGGATTTGCTAAGTGTCACTGAGGGTACATGAGGTCTTTATTATGGGGGCGAGATGGCTTCATTAGGGTGACGCCGTCCCCTTACCTCCGCCTCCTCTTCCCCACCTCCCTTTCTCCTTCCACCTCTTCGTCATCGTCCTCCTCCTCCTTCTCCTCGCTTCCTTTTCCCCTCCTCCCCTCCCCTCTCTTCTATCTTCTCCTCTTCCCCCCTGTGCTCCCTTTTCTCCATCCCCTCTCCCTTCTTTTCCTGTCTCTCTCCTCCCTTCCCCTTTCTCCTGCTTCTCTTGGACCCCATCCTTCCTCTTCTTCCTTCTCCTTTTCTGCCTCCTTTCTCCTCCCTCTCTTCCTTTCCTCCTCTGCCTTTGCCTCCTCCTCTACCTCCTCTTCCTCCTCCTGCTCCGAGCTGGGTGGGAAGGCTGGGCCTGGGGAGGAGCTGGGTGCTGCTTTCCCGTACACAGCTGGGTGAGGGGCGGCTGCTGTGTCCGGTTCCCACCGGCCCTGTATCCACAGCCTGTGGCTCTGGAGTCCAAAACCAGCCTGGGTGCTCAGCTGGGCCTGTCCCACAGGGCGCAGGTCACTCATGGGAACACCAGGACCCTTGGCTTTCACACTCGCCCCTGCTAGCCTGGGCCTGCAGCTGGACAGGGCATGTGAGATTAGTGTCCCCACTCTCTGCCCCTTGACGTGTGCCCAGGGACAGCCAGGTCACGAAAGAGTGAGCGTGGTCAGCAGGGAAGGACATAGGCCCCCACATGTGTGGGGAAGGAGCTGCCCCCACACAGTGGTGGTGGATGCCTGGGCTGGATGAGCAGGGCTTGGCAGCTGCCTCCTGGGTGGACACGGCTCATGCTTCCTTTTCCCTGGCTCTGTGTCCCCAAAGCCAGGTAAGCAGTCCCTGTGACGAGGGAGAGGGGTCCTTCAGCTGTCCCCACTGGCCACACACTCCACACTCGTCTGGATCACAGGCCATGGCTGGGGGAAAATGACAGAGATCTGGGAGCAGAGGCCGGGGACAGCTGTGTCACTTGAGTCAAAGGAGATGGGGGGTGGCAGGGGCCCTAAGGGGCTGCCCCAGGGGATGGAGCGTGGAGAGCTGGGAGGGGTGAGAGTTCATCCTGTGGCTCTCTGTGGTGGGTGCCAGAGTGGCACCTCCTGTCCCTTCTGGGAACCACCCCTCAGCACAGAGCAGAGGAGCCTGGGCAGCTGGGCTGGTCCCTTCACTGAGTCTGGGGGAATCTGAGGGGAAGCAGTGCCTCAGGACCACAAGGCTCAGCAGCAGCAGCTACTGGAGCCAAGGAGAGCCAGCTACATTTATGTCTTTCTTTTCCTTTTTTGGTGATACCAGGATCATTCAACTGAGCCCCATCTCTAGGCCTGTATCATTTTATTTATTTGTTTGCGTCTTTATTTTTCACTTTACGACAGGGTCTTAAGTTGCTCAGATGGACTTGAACTTGAAATCCTCCTGCCTCAGCCTCCCAGAGTGCTAGCATCACCTGACATCTAAGTCCTACATCAGTGTAGCTCCTTACAAATATTCCAGTCGGGGACTATCAACATAACTTTTCAAAGGTAAAGACATAGAACTTCAGAGATGACTTGTCCCAGATGACACAGCTGCCCAGTTTTAGATACTTGCTTATTGAGCCTCCAGCCCTCAGCTCTCTGTGGAAGACTCGGAGGAGTCTGGAGTCTGGGGCTGGCTAATACCGTGGTCTTGGGTTGGGTCCTGCAGCAACTGGAACCTCTTCCCTCAGAGGAGGATCTGGGAATGCTCCTTTTGGGGAGCTGACACAAAGAAGTTGAAGTGGAGAAAGAGTGTATTCCATTCTCCAGAGAAACAACCAAGATATGAGAGATTTTGTATTTGAACATGGGCTCTATGATCTTAGAGGCCACGACATCCCAGGAATTCTGGAAGCCGTTGGAGAAACCCAGCTCCTAACACCTGAGAGCCTGCCCCAGCCCTGGTAGAGAAGAGCTGGGATCCAAGCCGTCAGCTCCAGCCATATGCCTCTGTCCATTGTGCAGGAGCCATCAATGTAGTGTGGGCTGAGAGGCCCCTTGGCTGCTGTCACCAAGGCCTTTCACCAGCGGCATCCAGGTGCTCCAAGGTGAGGGCTCCCCGCTGTCCTCAGGGGCCTCTGCTGGCAGGAACTGTGCACCTCAGGGTGGCTTCCCACCCTCATTGTGGTGCTGGGGAAGAACCAGGGCCGCAGAGACACAGGGCAAGTGCTCTACCACTGACCACTGACGGCCCCCTTACCAGCCTTGGTCTACCCTTTGCCTTGGGGTTGGGGTGGGGAAATTTAAATGCCAAGGGGCATGGAAGGAACCTCAGCAGGCAAGCTTGGGGCAGCAGGCCCAGGAATAGGCTCAGAGAGCCGTGGCCTCCTTGGCTCACGTAGTTGCACAGGGCGTTCTGGGAGCACACAGCACGTGCATGCTTATTGCTCGGTGGGTACGGAGAAGCAGTCAGCCTATTCCTCTCTCTCCAGTAGTCCCTGGGGCCAACAGGCTGGCAGCAGGTGGCCTGAGGCCTTGGGGGCCCCTCCTGTCCTTTCCTCACGTGGGCTCTTCAGCTTCCCACACCTGGTCTCCCCGCAGGCCCCTGTTCTCCTCTGCGGTCCCCAGCCTGCCTTTTCCTTACACAGCAGCCAGAATCCAGCTCCCCCAAGACTGCTTCATCAACCATCCTCTTCCTCTGCACCCAAATCTCCCATTTGTGGGTTAGCCTGCACCTAGGGTTCTCGCAGCCTGCTGATTTGAGGCAGCTCCCAGAACTCCTCACATGAACCCAATGCTCCGAGCCAGGAGCTGGTGGGCACAGAGAGGCACAGGGACAGGGTGGCAGGAGACTGACCTTGGGTGCATGTGGCATGAGGGGCTCTAGGTCCTTGGCTGAACCTCTAGAGCCCCTCACTGGGGAGCAGTGGAGCAAGGGCCTTGTGCTCAGCCGCGGGGAAAGCATCAGTCCCCAGGGTTGGCATCTTTCTCCATCCCTTACCTGCCGGGACAGAGGCTCAGAGCCTTTCCTGCGGAAGAGGAGGGAGCAGTACCTTGTAGCATCTTCACTGGCCCGTACAAACCTCTCGCACCTGCCCTACTCTGTCTGAAGAAAACCAAGGAGGCTGCCAGGCCATCGGATAGCAGTGGCTGAGAGACAGGAGCCCAGGTCCCTGGGGGTCGCATTGTGTGAGTCAGGGGCTACAGCCTGAGCTGATGGTGGCACATCCCGGCAGCAGTGGGCTCCAGGAGCCTACTGCAAGGTGCAGAGGAGCGGAGGACCCTCCTGGAGTCAGGATGGAGTGGGTGGTGTCCTTGCAGAGGCCACAGTCTAGGCAGAGATAGGAGGCAGGGAAGTCTGGGGAGATGGAGGGTTTGCTGACTCTAAAGAGGGCGCAGAGGCAGCGGCCTGGCTGATCACGGGCCTGTGCCCCTGATGGCTGGCCAGACCGTGCTGGATCCTCAGTAGAGGCTGTGCAGAGGTTGCAGGACACCAGGAATCTGCCTACAACCTCCTGCTGGCACAGAAGGAGCCCTCAGTTTGGAGAGAGAAGCTGGAGGCCCCAGGGGAAGGCTGGCTGCGGAAGCAGGAAGTATGTCTGCCCATTTTCCCATGCTTCTCTGCCTCTCTGACACTGTTCCTAGGCCACCCACGCCCAAGAGAGAAGGGCTGTGGACCAAGGAGATTATTGCACCTGTCCTTTCCTCTCTCCTCCTCCCCTTCTTCCTGTCCCGACATCCCCCTCCCCCCAAGGTCTGTCGGGCCAGGAGTCGGCCTGGCTTAGGGCTCAGAGTTGAGCACACTGGGAAATCCTCCTTCACAGAGCCTGGGGCTTAGCAGAGAGCAAGAAGACAACAAATGTGTGGACTCAGGGTAGTGACCAGCCATTCATTAGGAGCTCTTGTTACCACCAGCGCGTGTCCTGGGACCACTGTGGAGTGCTGCGTGGGTGGGGTAAGTGGGTCTTGGAGACTCTTCCGGCAGGACCAGACCAGCATACCAGCCAGAGTCCTTCCGGGGAAGGAGGCTCAGGGCAAGGGGCCTGAGAGAAAGACAAGCCCTTTTCGATTATCTTGTACATCCCCAAGCAACTGCGCCTCCTTTCTCCACAAACCCTCAGGGGCTGGGTGTTATTTAACCCACTCTACAGATTATTGCTTCATTAGTGAAGCCACACAGTGGGGACTGAGGGACCTTTTCTCTGCAAAAGCCCTTACAGACATCGATCACTAAAAATTAATTAAACGCTTCCATCTCTCAACACCTCTCAGTAGTGACACTCCCTCCAGCTCTGCCGGAGGAAAACAGCCCTGTGCCTCCCGGGGCCTCCAGCACCAACCCCAGCAACGTCTTGTGGGTGTTGATGATAAAATGTGACAGAAATCAGATACTCGGGTGGCAGAGCAGTGGCCCTGGAAAGCAGGGTCCCAGTATCCCAGGGCCCTCACTCCCTATCTTGAAGTGGAGGAACGGAGGGATGTCTGGGCAAGTGGACAAAGAACAAGGTTCAGAGGGAGGCTGCCCCCTTTCCAAAGCCCAGAATCATTCTCTCCAGGGCCCCTCAGCCCAGCCTGCTGAGCCTGTACCTGCCCCTTCTTGGGGCCAAGCAGCAACAGGGCTCCAGGGTTCCCCAAGATTGAGAGATGCTGGACTGCCCCAGTAGAGCTCATGTGCTAGTGGGCAATGTGCAGGGAGAAGAGCACAGGAGCCGGTAAATGAGCCCGACTCAGTTAGCAGCCAAAACTATGGGGCTGGGGATTTAGCTCAGTGGTTCCAGCATTTGCCTGGCAAGTGCAAAGTCCCAAGTTCATTCCCCACTAACATACCACAATGCTAAGTGTGGTCATTCACACCTATAAGTCCAGCACTGATAACCACATACCACAATGCTGGGAATGAAGGTTCACGCCTGTAATCTCAGCACTCAAGAGGCAGAGGCAGGAGGATTGCTGTGAGTTTGAGGCTGGCCTGGGCTACCCAGTGAGTTCAGGGCCAGCCTGAACTACAAAGCTAGAGCCTGTCTTAAAAAATAAATAAATAAAAGGCTATGGAGGTATTACTGCAGAGTGGGCAGTGGTGTCATTGGCAGTGGTACCCCAGCAGTCCCCAAGGAAGTAGCCTTCAGATAAGACCTGAATGCCAAGCAGAAGTCAGGTGGGTGAGTCTGGAGAAAAGCATTCTTGGCCATAGCCCCTGCATGTGCAAAGGCCCTGAGGCAGAAAACTGCTGAGTGTTTAGGGCCAAAGAAAGCAATGGATGAAGGTCCTGTAGGGACTATAACAAATTTCCATGAACTGTTACTGTCTGTAACACAGAGTTCAAGAAACCAGAGGTCTGGAATCAAGGTACCTGCAAGCTGGTTCTTCTGAGGGAGAATTAGCTTGAGGCTTCTCCTCATCCTTTGGCTGCCAGCAATCCTTGCTTTGTAGAGATCTCCATCTTACCTGGCTTCTCTGCCTTGCTCCTCTTCCTGTGAGGATGTCTGTCACTTGATTTGGGCCCAATAAATCTAGAATAATCCTTAATTATATCTGCAAATACCCTTTCTCCAAATAAGGATTCAGGCATAGATTTAGGTTTTAGGACTTGGAAAAAAGTTTTTCTTCCTTTGATCCTGGAGATTGAAACCAGGAAGTGCTGAGGAACCTCCTCAGCCCTTTTTATTTTTAAAATTTTGAAACAAGATTTTTAAGCTGTGCAGATTGGACTCAAACTTGCAAAGTCCTCCTGCCTCAGCCTCCTGAGTAGATAGAATCACAGGCACACACCACTGTAGCCCATCCTGACAGATCTTTCAGGGACCTTGTGGTGCTGTGACTCTGGAGGCACATGGACCAGGACAGGCTGGGGCCCGCAGTATCCATGGCCATGATGAGAAGCTCGCTTTACTCTGTGACACCTGGTGGCCACTGTGAGGGTGAAGCAGGGCCCCAGACTCGATCCTGGACCTGCTTTGGGAGGTGAGCCATGAGGACTGGTGAAGGACTGGATGTGGGCCCAGGAAAGGAGGACTGTTCCTGGGATTTGATGCGGCTTGTGTTGCAGAGACAGAGAAAAGGAGGAGCACCACAGATGGCCCCCGGGGAGCACAAACTCCAGAGCATCGCTCAGACCTGGCTTGCAGGGATGTGCCCAGATGGTTATCCTAGGACCTGGGATCCTCTTTCCCTAGACCAAGGGAAACCCTCCTTTACATCTGCTTAACAGGCACAGGTGGCTGCAGCTGAGGCTGAGAACAAAGGGGTTGTCCAGGCTCATGGGGGACATGGGGGTCTGTCACCCCAGCAGCCTTCAGAAAGAGGTGGCTTGCCTGTAGGCCTCAGACTAGTGATGGACAGGTGTGTACAGAGCAGGCTCAGTGCATGCTGGGTATGTAGAGCAGTGTGGGAGGGAGGGAGGCAGGGCCTCTGAACAATAAGACAGCTTGAGGATACGAGAACCATATATGCACACAGGTGTATGGATAGACTGTGTGTGTGCTGGTGTACAGATGGACAGGTGTGTGGATGAACAGATGTGTGGATGGACAGGTTCGTGGACAGACAGGTGTGTGATGGACAGGTGTATGGATGGACCAGGATATGTATAGGTGTGTGATTTGACAGATGTGTGATTGAACAGGTGTGTGGACGGAGAAATGTGTGGACGGACAGGTGTGCGGATGGACAGGTGTGTGGATAGATAGGTATGTGGATGGATAAATGGCCCCAGAGACTGGTGTTGTCCAGGCCTCAGCCTAGTGGGCCCTTGGACTCTGGCTCATGTTGACAACAAGCCCCAAACACACACGCATCAGCCAGAGTCCTGGATGACCTTCAAGGAGAGCAGTGGTGCTGGTACACGGCATGCTCAGAGACAGCCTATAAAGCAGCTGTCTGTGCCATCAGGTTGCAGAGTGCCCTCTTCTTTCACCCTCACCTGGCAGAGGTGGCTGCTGGACAGTAAGAACACTCAGATCGGCACTCTGGCAGGGCTAGAGTTGGGCAGGAGTCAAGGAGAGGGTGTTGGGTGGAAGAACAGGATGGATGGAGCCACCTGGAATTTCAGGGGTAAGGTAGTAGTTCCTGTCCTGGCCATGAACATAGCTGCTTAGGCCAATGTGGCCCTGTGGGCCAGTTCCAAGGTATGTGGAAAGGGCTTCTGGGGGAGCACCCAGAAGCAACGATGGGTGTCTTTTGTGAGCCTGGCCTCTGGAAAAGTCCATGGGTGACGCCTAGCAGGAGGCCAAAGCAGAGCGGGGCAGCCCTGAACAAGTCACCTGTGTCTTGGCTGGCAAGTGCACCACAGGCTGATGGTTTGACTGGAGTCAGAAGCCAAGTGCAGAGCACATGCACAGCAAGAGGCCCAGAGCCGAGCCCGGGAGCTTGGAGCACAGGGAGAATCCTAGACCAGCAAGAAAAGACTCAGTTCTTTCATTTCCTGCCAGAATGGCAAGGGGCACAGGCTGAGGGGGCCCCTTGACCTGCCATGGGCTCAGGGAGCGAGGACTCGGTGGCTGCGGTGTAGGACAGCACATCTAGACCTGGAGCAGGGGAGAAGCAAGGCGAAGAGGAGGGAGTAGCGAGGAGCTGGCCTCTCCCCTTCTAGCCTGGGGCCATGGGGCTCGAGAGGGGACACCAGAGACGGAAGAACGGTGAAGGGGCTTCGCTGGCCCTCGGTGACAACCAGTCCACTCCCAACATGACAGATGATGGGTTCCTGGAAAGGAGGCAAAGCTGAGCCCAACAAGGTCAATGTTCAGGGTGTCCAGACACTCCAGCACCGCTAGAGAGAGGACAGAAGTGACCAAGAGGGCAGTAGGTGAGGACGAAGAGGCTTTGACCGGAACAATGGCCTTGAGAGAGGACAGCGTGGCGCCGTCCCGGTGAATATGGCAGTGGTGTGAACGCTGGCCCTCCCCGCGATGTCCCCAGAGAACCCGATATGCTCATGATGTTGGCAAGCATTTCCTGGATTTTAATTTGTGGGAGAGGCGACCTTTTCTATTTCAGATCACATGGAGTTAATTTGCACTCCAAGTTCAAGAGCGCTCCTGAGAAGGTACAAATGTGATTTCTCAACAGCTGTTACTGCAGGGCTCGACATGACAGAAATGATGAGAAGCAGGGATTCATTTTTAGACAGAAACTCATGCTCTCTGTCCCTGGAGCCTGCCTGGATGGTCACAATCAGGAAGGACGAGCCCGAAGGAGCGTGAGGGCTGCGCACTCACCTTGTACAATGTCCCTGACCCACAGCTGTCTTGATGAGGCTTGAATGCTCCTGGTGACGGAGGGCTCACCACCAATCGGAGCAGCCCAATCTGATACATCAGGTTTGGCTGGGGATCCTCCCAACTTAGATAAAACCTACTTTAAAAAAACAAACAAATAAACAAACTGTGCTGTTCTTGGGATGTCTCACCATCCACACCTTGTCCCTGTGCCTTGAGCAGTGGTCTCATCTGACCACTGCTGACTCCTTAACCTGAGCTCATGTTCAAGTCTGATCCACCCAGTCCTAGAATACTGTGGTGTACCAAAGCTCTTAAGCCAAGGCACCTGGGTCCAACCAGTGATCTCTTTTCCAGCTGACCAGTTGAGATTCCTGACCCTTCCTGTTCCTCCCCATACAGCTGAGAGCAGGTGTCTGGGGGCCCTATAGCACCTGCCTGGTGGTTGTTCATGGAGTGGCCACTGCTGTTCTGGGTCACTCACTGCTGAGGGACAGGCTGGGGAAGCCTGCAGGAGAAGTCTGGTCTACCAATGGGACTGGCGTGGATGGGGCTGGCTTGGATGGGCTGGGGTCACAGTGCACCTGTCCCACTGGCCTGGCTGATGCCATTTCCCAGTAGGCTGCGCTCCCCAGGCCCCCCTCCCCAGACTGAACCAGGGCTGGTCACCTGAGCACAGCTGGGACGTGGGGTAGGGGGACCTGAGAATAGCAGTGGGCCCCAGCCAGTGGCCACTAGGTGTTTTATTTCCCAATGTTCCTGGCAAATCTGAGGTCTGTGCTCACAGAGGAAGCAGAGCATGGACAGGGGGCAGAATGAGAAGGCAGAACATGGCAGAGACTCACAGAGCATGTGTGCTGGCCTCTGAGCCCCAAGACCCACAAGGCCAGGGCAGCAGATGGGGCACCAGGGTCTCACCCTGGACCTGGCTCCTCCTCCAACCCAGCCTGCCTGCACCAGGACTAGGAGGCTCCAGTCTCCTGGACCCGTGACAATGGAAGACGCTCTGGTCCGCTTTTCCCTGCATGTGAGCCGGCCACAAGGTAAGCCGGTGGTGCACAGCCCCACTGCCTGGCTCCTCTCCCCTGGCCTTTGGTGCCTCTGCAGTGTGTTTCCCTCCAGCCCCTGAGGGTGCTTGCTGGTGGTTAGCTGTGCCCTGGCTGGAGCGTGAGCCTCATGAGACCAGGCTGTATCCTAATCCTGGGTTCTTCTTAGAGGTGCCATCGTCTTCTCTGGCTTTGTGCCTTTCTTTGCGGCAACCTCCAGACCTGTATCGAGGACTCCACAGTCCTGCCTTGTGAGTGATACAGAGCCTATATCCCTTTCAAGATGGCAACATAGGCAGCGTAGGACCCCGCACGTCTGCTCCTAGGTAAATATTCAGACCAACGGAAACACCACTGTTGCCCGACTTGACTTGACGTTCAGGTGCGTCATTCACACAGCCTGTAATTGCAGCACTCAGGAAGCTGCAAGGCCAGCCTGAACTACACAGTGAGACCTTGTCTAAAAAAAGAGTCCAGGGCCGTAACTCAGTGGCACTGTGCCTGCCTGACAAGTGAAAGGTCCTGAGTTCGATTCCCGGTACCGGAAAAAAAAAAATCCCCAAATACTAACTCAATAAGGTGACACATCCCTGCTGGTGATCTGAGCAGCTGCTGACTGAGGTCAGCTAGAAGTGTGACCCGAGTAGGCCTCTCACAGGGACGTCTCTGTGACACCTGGGCGCCCTAAAATTCATGTCCCAGAACCTCAAACTGTGACTGTTCTTGGAGACAGCCTCCCCCTGCCGTGATGCTGAGGACTGAACCCAGGGCTTTCACTCTGAGCCACATCCCCAGACGTGTTTATTTTTTATTTTGAGACAAGTTTTCACTAAATGACTACATTTTCCAGGCGAGGCTTGAACTTGTGATCCTCCTTCCTCAGCCTCCCAAAGTGCTACAATCATCGACCTGTTACAACACCATCATGCCACAGGGTTTTAAGGGGGTGATGAAGGTAAAATGAGGTTAGCAATGGGCCCTACTCCAGTATACCTGAGTCCTCACAAGAGAGAGATCAGGACACCACACTCAGAGAGGACTGGCACTGTGAGGACACGGGAGAAGGTGGCATCTATATGCCAAGGAGGGGGTGGCACACCTTGGACTTCTGGCCTCCATGATGTGAGGAATAGGTGTGTGTCTTTTTAAGTTCTCTCTGGTGTCCTTCATTTCAGCGGCCATGGGAGGTGGAACAGCATCTTTCTGACTTGCTCTGCTTACCATGACCCTAGCCATAGCCTCTGTAGTCCTGTCTCTTGGCAGGGAAGGTTATGGGAGGGTGTGTGGTCCAGAGCACACTGCTGTGGCAGTTGTTACCAGGCCATCTGCCTCACAGCCACCCAGACACCGGATGTCCAGCAGCTGTGGGCATAGAGGGTGGCTGCAGTGGGATTCTGGTGGGTGGGGTTCGGCCTGGGCCAGGGACACAGGATGTGAGGGTGTGAGGCCAGCACAGCATCCCACAGCCTGCTAAACCCTCGTGATGGGGACATTCACAGGTTGGCCTGGCCTGCGGGACTGAATTCTGTGACACTTCAGAGCGGACATTCCACAGAGCCCTCTGGAAGGGAGAAAGTGCAAAGAGAAGTTCTCACCTGCTCAGGGAAGGAGATAGCCTTGTCTTTCAGCAGCAATGCCACAGGGCTGTCCCTGAAAGCCCCTCTGTGCAAAGGATAGCGACACCCCAGCCCCATTCAACCGGCTCCAGTGTCCCCTACCCATGCCCACTCCTCCTGGCCAGACAGCTCTGGGGCCCGTTTGCAGCGGATTTCCAGGCCCTGTGTCTTGGTGCATTTTATTCTTCTCATTATTTTGTTTAACAGATTGTGATTGCCGCCTTTAACAGCATGGAGTGAAAAATTACACTTTTTCAGGGAGGTTGTTAAAGAGAGATTGGAAAGGGTGACTCAGTGGGCAGGTTGGGGACTCACAGCCATGTGTCCCTGGAGTAAGTGAGTTCCCCACATGGACACAGGCAAAGTCAGGGTCAAGAGGGCTCCAGGAGACAAGGATAAATTTTCAGAGTGTCTTCGGGGTACAGCAGGGCCTCGGGTCCTTGCTAAGCCAGTGCTATGCTTCAAGATGGCAGGACTCTTCCTTTCCCTCTTCCCCCGTGTCCCGCAGATCACTTGCCCCCTTCATTCATTCACTCTGTGAAAGATCCACGCCAGAGGCCACAACACGGGAAATAATCCCAGTGTCCCATGACTGTGCCCCAAAGACTAGGCGTGTGTTCCCTTTCATCTTTACAATAAATGTCTTAAAGCAGCCCTGTGGTGCAAATGATGCAACATAGGCAGCGTAGGACCCCGCGCATCTGCTCCTAGGTAAATATTCAGACCAACGGAAACACCACTGTTGCCCGACTTGACTTGACGTTCAGGTGCCTCATTCACACAGCCCAAAGTGGAGACCACCTGGTAGCCACTGACGGATGGATGCACACAGTGAGATCTAAAGCCTGGCCTGGAACTGAAGGCCTCTAATCCCAGCACTCAAGACGCTGAGGCAGGAGAATCACCAAAGTTGAGGCCAGCTCTGCCTCAACAAACAAAAACAAACAAGCACGAGGTCTATCCACACTCTGGAGTGCTATTCCGCAATAGAAAGGAATGACACCCCGTGTGGTGGTGGACATCTATAATCCCAAAACGCTGTAGGCTGAGCCAGGAGAATCACAGAGCTGGAGGCCAGCTGGTGCTGCCTAGTGAGTTCCAGGCCAGCTTGAACTACACAGTGAGACTTGCCTCCAAAACAGAAACAAAAATCAACACAAAGGAGTGAAGTAGGGACACATGGGACAACAGAGGAATCTTGAAGATATAAGCTGAGTTAAACAAGTGAGACATAAAAGGCGACTCTGCTGATGTAACAGTTAACTTGATTGGCTTGAGAAATGTCCTAGATGATTGGTGGACCATACTCTGGGTGTGTCTATGTGGGTCCCAGAGGTGTGACCCTGGGGACTATCTCTGGTCCCTCACTCTTTCCTCTCTGCTGCTATCCCCTCCCCACTTCCAACTGTCAGGAAATGACAGTCCCTACCTGCAGAGAGTTAAGTGGATCAGTTATTTTCTGGAAAATATAGACGTATTTCTGGAAAATATTTAAAGTACTTCCTGGCTCATGCCAGATCAGTGATAAATGTTAGCTATTTAAAACACTAAGTTCTTGCTTGCCATCCCAGCTACCAAGGAGGCTGAGGCAGGAAGATTTCTTGAGTTCAGAAGTTTAAGGTCAGCCTGGGCAATAAAGCAAGACCCTGTCTCAAAATTATAACAGTGATGATGATGATGATAAATTCCCTGAGAAGCTAGCTTGGCCTGGCTTGCAGGACTCCACAGGCATATGGTCAACACTTTTGTTGCCTGTCTCTCACCCACCCTTCCTCCTTTCCTCTCTCTCTCTCCCTCCCTCCCTCCTTCTCCTTTCCTTTCTTCTCCTCTCCCTCCTCTTTAGTTTGTTAGTTTTTAAGCTTTTTTTTGGGAAAGGATCTGCTTTGTAGTTCAGGATGGTTCTGAACTCACTAAGTAGCCCAGGCTAGCTTCAAACTCAAAGCAATCCTCCTGCCTTTGCCTCCTGAGTGCTAGGATTACAGGTGTGAGTCACCACACCTGGCACTGTGGTATGTGGTAGTGGGAATGAACTCAGGACCTTGAATTTGCCAGGCAGACGCCAGAACTACTGAGCTCAATCCCTGGCCCAGTTTTTTAGTTTTTTTGAGACAGAGTCTTGCTTTGTAGCTCAGACTGGTCTTGAATTCTTTTTTTTTTTTTTTTTTGGTTTTTTGAGACAGGGTCTTGCTTTGTGGTTCAGGCTGGTCCTGAGCTCAGCCTCAAACTCACATAACAGCAATCCTCCTGCCTCTGCCTCCCGAGTGCTGGGATTACAGGCATGAGCCACCTCGCCCGGCACTATGGTATGTGGTACTGATTGCTGCTGGGCGTGAGTCTCCACACCCAGTATAGGTATGTGGTAACCAGGGATCGAACCCAGGTCCTTGCGCTTGCAAGACAGGCGCCAGAACCACTGAGCTAACTCCCTGGCCCCTGGTCTTGAATTCACTATGTAGCCCAAGGTGGCCTGGAACTTGTAGCGTTCCTCCTGCCTCTGCCACTCAAGTGCTGGGGTTACAGGCGAGCCTTTCTTTTTCTTTCTTTCTTTCCTCCCTTTCTTCCTGCCTTACTTTCTTTCCTTCTTTCTGTTTCTTACAACATTGGTGATTTAATCCCGGGCCTTGGCATTGAGCTATATACCCAGCCCTTGTTACTTTTTGTTTTGAGACAGGGTCCTCATACATAGCCAGCTAGGCTTGAACTTGTGGTCCCTCTTTCTGAGATCATAGGTATGCATCACCAGGCCAAACTTATCCTATTTATTTTTATCCACGTTTCAGGCACAGCCATCTCGGTACGTAGTTCCGATGGTCACCATGGGGAGGACCCGGGAGTGGCCTCCTCTTCTCCACCCTCCTCTCCCTCTCGCCCTGCTCCCCACCCCTGACACAGTCCAGCTCACTGGAGTTCTGTTGCCTTTTAGAATTTGTACCTCTTTTACTCTCTCTTTACTCACTATCTTAGATCCAGCTGCCGTGACACCCCTCTGACTGAAGGAAGGCTGCAGCCAGCCATACACACGCACACGTATGCACACACACACAGCCACAGTAGCACGGGTGGGAGCTCATTGTGAATGGTGCCATCCACCCCTACATAGGCTGGAGGCTGCCTTGACAAAACGCATTGATTTCTGCTCTGGAGGACAGGGTAGCAAATCCGTTGATGAAAATTTGTAGATAACATTAAACTGACAGAATGGCTAATAATTTAGATGATATTAAAACTATCCAACTTTGTCTGAGTAAATTAGAAAAATAAAATGAGATTTATTAAGGACAAAGCCAGAGCCATCTAACAAAGCAGAAGGAATCAGAAACAGAAGAAGCAGAGATGTGGGACAGTGACAATGTAGGGAAAAACCTGGAATCTGAGGAGAAATTAAATAGTAACTATGGTAACAATAAGCTCTCCGATTCCATTGAGAGCCCAGAGCACCTTGCAGTGTTAGGCCATTGCCTGTCCTACATCCTTACAGGTCTTGGCCTTGTTTTTCCATTACTTGAGGGCTGAGCTCCAGGTTCTGAGAGAGACTAGAGGCCCAGCCAGCTAAGCAGGCTGCATGGAGTGGCTGCACCAGCAGCATCTTTAGCCTTTATTGAGCATCTACTATGTGCCTCACACAGAGCCAGGCTTTTAGGAGATACAGCATTCAGTACTACAAGCTGTACAGGTCTCCAGAGGGTCCAGCAAGGGGAGGACACAGGGCAAAACCCAAGTGATCAGGGCAGGCTGGGTGGGAGTGGCTGAAAATTAACTTTGCTGCAGAGGTGATGCTGGGAAAACAGAAGAGGCAGCAGCAGGAAGACACAGATTCCCGTGGAGCCTCTGGGACAGAGCAGCAGAAGCCAAATGTGGCAAAACTCCTGGGGACTGGGATGGCTTTGAAGCCATGCCAGGAGTGCCCATCTCCTGAGCCCTGGGGGACTGTCAGGGAGCAGGTTAGCAGGCAGGCAGGAAGGCCAGCTGCGTGCTTTGGAAGGACCTCGGTGACCACAGTCAGGAGATAGCATGAATGGGCCACACTTGGGGGAAGGATCCCTCCTCAGGCCTGCATGGAGAGGGCAGCAGGGGTGATAAAGTCTCCCTCTTCCTTTCTCTCTCCCTGTCCCCCTCTCCCCTGAGCATGAATTTCCTCCACGCACTGGAAGCAGTGCCCACCAAAGGCTCAACCTTGGATCCTCCCAGAGTCACGATGATCTCTGGACATGATGGAGTTGTCACAGTGGGCAATCAGCTGGTCACTTGCTGGGGCTATACTGGGACCGCCCTGGCCTAGGGGGACTGAGTCCCCAGGGACATCAGCCAGGCTCATCTGTGAGCTCCAGTCCTGTGGTCAAGGCCATGGGGAGAAGGCCTGGGCCATCCCTGGGCAGTGGAAGGTGACAGAAGCCAGATCTGGGGACGGGCAGATGAAGGAGGGTAAAAGATGTAGAAACCATTTCTAGATCCTGGGCTGGGCTGGGGTTGGATGGTGGGGTTGCTCTCAGAGGCGAGAGGCCAGCAAGAACAGGTTGGGGAGTCTGTGCCAGGTGACACCCAATCTGAGGTACCTGTAGGACATCGGGGGTCCAAAAACAGGTGGGGGCTGGGAGACATCTGGGGTCATGCAGGGGCTGTTAGAGCTAATAGGAGGGGTAAGAGAGAGTGGGCAAGAAGTGGAAGCGTCCAGAGAGGTCAGAGCCTCGGTGTGAGAGTCACAGAGAAGCAGGAGTCAGCATGGAGGAAGGAGAACCCTAACTGGAGCTGGTGGCACGGAGCTGGGGAACACGGGATCCAGGACAGAGAAGGTAACTGACTGGGTGTCTCCTGCAGCACAGCAGAGCCTGTCCCTCAGCTGAGCACCCTGTGCCCTCACCCACTGGTCTTGGGGTGTTCTTGACCAGGGATGGCAGAGTAGGGGACAGCAGTGTTGGAAGAACAGTAGGCAGCAGGCCTAGCAAAACCCACTGAGTCCAGCACAGGCTTAGGGGGACCCGGGCTAGAGTTGCTGGGTGGTACCATCACCTCCCTGAGCTCCCAGCATGCCTTGCTTCCCCGCCCCTGACACACGCACAGTACTGGGTGCCTCATCCCTGAGGCTGTCTGATTAGTCACCAGGAACAGCCCCCCACCCCCCACTGCCCCTTTGTCTTGCCATGGCCTGGAGCCTGGGGGAGAGGCTGAACCACCAGTGCTGTCCCCCCATGTTCACTTCACTATGGCAGAGACCAGGGAGAAAGCGAGCAAAGAATGAAGGGAAGGTCCTCAGTGTCTGAGTCTGAGCCTAATGGCTCCTCAGGAGCAGCGGAGATCTGCACGGGAATAGCCCTAGCCTGGCACTGGGGCTGGCAGGTAGAGCGGGCCTTGTGCCCTTAGCTCAGAGTGGGTGGGAAAGCACAACCCATGGCCGGGAGCCACCTGAGGGGCGCTAATGACAGCTCTGTGTCAGAGCCGACCCTCGCTCCCTCCTGCCTGCGCCAGCATCTCCGCGCTCAGTACCAATTAAAGATGAGTTGAGCATATCGTTAGTTTCCAAATTGTCAAGAATCCAATTAGGGGCATCTTAGATTCACTTGAACAGCTCTGCCAGTTGCCGGCACCGGAGGAGCTGGGCTGGGGGCAGTGGGCACACAGTGACAGGCGTCATGGGGCAAGAGGGGCGGCCATAGTGGCATGGTGAGGGCAGATCCATGGCACAGCCACGTGTGGGCCATCTGGATGGTCGAATGTGTCTGAGTACAGGGCTCCCTCCTCCTCTGGCAATGAGTAGACCTGGCAGAAGTCTGCCAGCGGTCAGTTCTGAACTGAGCCTCCGATGGTTGGTCTCAGGCAAGTGACAATTCTGCTTGGGCCTCTTCAGTGACAAGGGTGGTGTCCTCCCCCCAGGGCCTTTTGCTGAGAAGGAACAGAGCAGGCTTGACCCTGCCGGGGCAAGAGAGGAATTTACCGGAAGGGTCGGAATTGGCACATCTGGGGACAGGGCAAAGCAGAGCTCCAGGATCGTAGGCTGCCTACCAGCCCTGGGAGGAGTCTTTTGTCTCTCTCCAAATTCGGGTGAGGAAACCAGGGAAGGACAGAGACAATGGCCCCTGGCCTGAAGGATGGTGGCAGAGCCACTGTTCATTCATTTATGTGATGGGCACTGAGCCGGGCCTGGGCCTGGTCCTATGCCCAGCTGAGAGGCACACAGGAAATAAAGCAGCTATAAAGAGGAGATTTCAGACAGAGCTGGGGCTCTCAAGGTGGCACAGGAGGCAGCACTGGCTCTTCAAGGCCCGTCAGACCAGGTAATTTATGAACCATAGGAATGGATTTCCCACAGCCCTGAAGGCTTAATCTGTGATTAAGTCCGGTGTGGATGGATTTCCGGCTCATAAATGATGGTTTCTCACTGTGTCCTCCAGTGGCAGGAGGGCCAGGGTAGAGGGTAGAAGGCCATCTGGGGGAGGGGTCAGAGCCAAGAGTGGACGGGCTGATCCAGGGAGCACAGGGGCAGACGGAACCCCGCAGTGAATTCATAAGCTTGGACAGGAAGACACCCCACCCCAGCTGAACCCAGGACAACTCTCAGGTTTGATCCTCTGTGCTTTAATATATTTGCAATACTCAACCATACGCAGAAAACCGACAGAAGTGTAAGCTGTATGTCACTGGTATCTTGCTGTCTGTGATGTGGGACAGCTTCCTTTTCGTAGTCGGTAGGAACCTCCCATGGCCTGTCTGTGAGGATAGACGCAGGTTGGTCCGTGGGCCACGTTGGCATGTAGTTGTGGTCCAGGATCCAATAGGTCCACAGAAGTGAGTCATCGTGCCCCTTGAATCAAGCCCATGTGTTTTCTAGTTTTCCATCTCATGCGCTTTTCGTGAGGAATCTTTGGGTCCATGCTGGGCAGGAGCAGCTAGTTGCAGAGGTCTCCTGACCCACAGTTGCCTTTTTCAAAGTTTCACTCACCTGTGGTCAACCTCGGATCAAAAGAAAGTTGAGCAGTGGGGTGTCACCCCAGCACTCTGGGAGGCTGACGCAGGAGGATCACAAGTTCAAGTCAGCCTGAGCAACTTAGTGACTTAGCACACCATCTCAAAATAAAAACTAAAACCTGCTGGGGATGCAGCTCTGCATGAAGGTCCTGGGTTCAGTTCTCAGTATCACTCCCCTCCACTCCCCCAACACACAAGCAGAAGCACAAGAAGAAAGGTCAGCTCAGATATTGTGAGACACTATATTTATGTATTTTGTTATCATTGTTCTATTTCATTACTGCTATTCTTAATTTCTTATGTGCCTAATTTATAAAGTAAACTTCATCATGAGTCTGAACATATAAGAAAAATTGCAGTGCTAAAAAGCGTTTGGTGCTACCCAGTTTCCCAGGCACCTGCTGGGATTTTGGGATGAATTTTATTCCTCCTCTTGGCTGCAGAAGTTGGAAGCAGCCTTGCAGTGTGATCAAGCCGGTTTATACTCCTGACGCTGGGGAGTTCCCCTCACCAGCCTCACCAGCTCGTGCTTGGGGGATGGCCCTTCACCCAGGTCTAATTGGTGCTTCCCAACTAGACTACCACTGTAGTGCAGCAGAGCGACCCACCAGGCAGCTGCTTCCGGGCCCCAACGGCCGCCCCCACCCTTTGCCAGCCCTCCTCTGGGCTGTGGATCTCCTGTTATTGATTTGTGGGCATCCTGCATAGATCTTGGGTATTCATCCACAGTTCATTTATATGTGTTGCTAATATCCTGTCGGTGCCTGTGGTTGTCTTACTGTTTTGTTTATGGTGTGCTTTGTCGCACAGAATTTTCTAATTTTGCTCTAGTTGGATGTATCAATCTTTCCCTTTATGATTTGTGCCTTTGATGTTTGTTGAAGAAATCTTTGCCTGCTCAGAGATAGTAAAAAAAAAAAAGTTTGCTTGGTGAGCTGGGTATGGTGGCACATGCCTGTAATCCCAGCACCCAGGAGGCTGAGGCAGGAGGATCACTTCATGTTCAAGGCCAACCTGAACTATATAGTGAGATCCTGTCTCAGAACAATAAGAACAACAACAAAGCAGTGCAGGTTTCACCTGGATGACCCATTTCCCTGCCTCCCTGCACAGTCCCTCTTTCCTGCTCTGGCCTGAGTGGCCGCCCTGAAAGGCCCACGACTTGCCTGCATGTAGCACTCAACACATTGGTTTGTTTGATGCTTTTACATGGTTAAAGGAATAATTTCAGATTCGAGGGGCCCAGGAAGTGTGGACAGAGGGAGGCAGAGAGGGTCTTGGGAGATGAAGAGAAGGGGTGGGAGTCCTGGAAGAGAGGACAGCAGACCCAGGAGCGAAGCAAGAGCTCAGGCTCTCAGATCTGGAGGCTGCGGTCTGAGGCCGAGGTGTTGAAGGTCAAGTCCTCTCCTTGGCAGACAGATGCCCTCTTCTCCCCACACCCTCATGGCCTCACAGGGTTGTCCCTCTGTGTGTCTGTGTCCTAATCCCTTCTTCTCATAAGAGCCCCAATCAGTTTGGATCAGAGTCACCCTGATATCTCTTTAAAGGTCCTGTCTGTAAACATAGTCATGAGGCAGGCACCAGGTGAGCTAAATCCTTGGCCCCACAGTAGATAAATTTTGAGGACACAGCTCAGCCTCTGTCAGGGTGTGGTGTGGGCACCTGAGTCTTGCCAGCTCAGAGGCTGAGTGCCCTGTAGGGGACCTAGCTCACCATCTGCACACCCCGTGTGAGAAGTCACACCGATTAGGCGTGCAGTGATGTACTGGGTGTGGCAATGAGCAGAATTTGGGCCTCCAGAACACTTTGGGGATCAGGGACCACACCCTATTGTGGGCAGAATGTCCCAGAGGCAGGTGGCACTAAGAACTAACCCCACCACACACACTTACGAGCTTAGATCCCACTTTTGAGGGGTAAGTGAGGGACCCAGACTGACCGAGGCCAGTTCCCATCGCCTCAGATAAACGGGGGTAGCCTCCAGTTGTGCTATAGAGTCCTGTGACCTGGCACACACGTCATTGTGGGCAGAGTGGCCCTGTAAGGCTCCTGCATCTCCAGCTTCTCTTGGGGTATGCATTCCCTGAACTTGGGGCTAGGTCCTCAGGCATAAGAAATTCCCCAGATCAAAAGGAAAAGGGAAAGGAGGGGGTAGGGGTAAGTAATGAAGGGAAAGAAAAAATTTTATAGCAAAAAAAGGAAACAAAGCTTATGTATATGGGGGTGGGGTTGTAGGGAAGGCAGAGGAATGGGAAAAAATGAGAATCAAGATATGTCAGGCCGGGGAGTCAGCTCAGTGCTTCGGCACCTGTCTCGGAAGCGCAAGGACCCAGGTTTGATCCTCAGTAACCACATACCATACTGGGCATGGAGACTCACCCCAGCAGCAACCAGTGCCACATACCACAGTGCCAGGCATGGTGGCTCACGCCTGTAATCCCAGCACTTGGGAGGCAGAGGCAGGAGTATTGCTGTGATGTGAGTTTGAGGCTGAGCTCAGGGCCAGCCTGAACCACAAAGCAAGACCCTGTCTCCAAAACCCTAAAAAAAAAAAAAAAAAGAAGGAGGAGGAGCCAACAGCTTGAAAGCCGGTGGGAGGGGAGCGATGCTGGGGCAGATGGGTGGGCACAGACCGGAAGGTCTCTCAGGAGGCCTGGCTCAGGGTCTCAGCACCTGGGCCTTGCTTGGCCCCACTCCTGGCTCCCGCCCTGGGCCCCACATGGCTGACTGAGGCTGCAGCGCTCTTGCTGAGGGATTACAGGCAGCAGGCTGGCTGTCTACCTTCTAAGGCGCTAAGTGGGGCTTTAGGACTCTCCCCCCTCTTGACCTTGGATCACTGCAAGTGTCTGGGTGGGGAGGAGCCGCAAGGGGAGAGGCGGTTAGGATCTTGAGTGTCGCTTGCGAGATCCTGCCACCACTTCCACCCCAACCCCAATGTGGTGACATTCACATAGCACGAAATTTACCGTTTAGGGATTTTTAAACTGACAACATAGTGGAATTAAATTCACTTATAATGTTTTACAACCACCAGCAACGGCAGCTCTATCTGATTCCCAGACATTGTCACCACCCCCAAAGAGATGCCCTCCCACTTCCTAACACCCGGCAGCCCCCATCTGCTGTCTCTGTGCCTTGGTCTCTTCCAGATACCAGCGGAATGAGACAACATGCGGTTCTTTTGCCGGACGCAGTGTCTCCTGGTCCACTGCGCTGAGTTCAGTGCAGGCCTGAGCCTCACTCCTCTCCACGGCTAAGTGCTGTCTGCTTCGACAACCAACTGCGCATGCTTTCTCCATCCGTCCTCATGGGCAGCCGCGTGGTCTCCACCTGTTTGCTCTTCTGAACACTTGAGTACAGGTTTTCTTTGAACCTTTCAATTGCAGTTCTTTAGGGGTACACATATGGGAATTCTGTGCTGAACTTTTTTTTTTTTTCCTTCAGAATTAGGTATTGAATATAGGGCCTTCACACTGAGTTATAGCCCAGGTCCTTTGTATTTTTTTATTTTGAGACTCACTAAGTCACTCAGTTGTCCAGGCTGGGCTTTAACTGGAGCTCCTCCTGTCTCAGCCTCTCAGAGTGCTAGGCTCACAATAGGCCTTTGCTAGCATCCTTGGTTTCTGTTGGACTTTTTTGTTGTTGTTGTTTTGAGATAGGGTCTCGCTTTGTAGTTCAGACTGGTCCTGAATTTAGCCTGGAATTCAGCAATCCTCCTGTTTCTGCCCCCCAAGCGCTGGGATTCCAGGTGTAAGCCACCACGCCCAGGATTGTGGTATGTGGTTCTGATTGCTGGTGGGCCTGAGTCTCCAGGCCCAGCATCGGCATTGTTGTTTGTGGTTACCCGGGATTGAACCTGGGCCCTTGCACTTGCAAGGCAGGCTCCGGAACCACTGAGCTAAATCCCCAACCCTCCTGTTGGACTTTTAAGAACAGCCTGGCTATTTTCCACAGTGGCTGCACCATTTATATTCTCAACAGCTTGTAAGATGGATCTACTTTCTTTATATTCTCACCTGTTTAAAAAAACTCGTTTTTTAAATTTTCTTTTTAAAAAATGATGGCCAAACTAATGAGCATAGAGAGAGTCTCACTGTGGGAGGGGATTTGCATTCCCCAACTGGTGATAAACATCTTCGGGCCTGCTTATTGGTCATTTGTGTCTTTTCTGCAGATATGCCT
>PVIR01000837.1:0-148805 GCA_004026965.1 Petromus typicus | reverse complement strand
ACAAGGACTAGGAATCCTGAGTTCAAAACTTCAGCCGTGAGCAGGGGTGGGATGTCTGGGGAGGCTGAGATGGAGGTGCAGGGCTCAAGGGCTCAGGATTAGCCTGACGGGCCCGGCCCTCCCCACAGACCGATGCAGCCTTACTGTATGACGCTGTCCACATCGTGTCCGTGTGCTACCAGCGGGCGCCCCAAATGACTGTGAACTCCCTGCAGTGCCACCGGCACAAGGCCTGGCGTTTTGGAGGCCGCTTCATGAACTTCATCAAAGAGGTGAGTCCCAGGAGCCCCGACCGGGCAATCACAGGGCCCTGATGCTCTGGAACAACAGAAGGGCGGAGACTCCAGAGTTGGGGGCCGGACTGACCACTATTCTGTGAGGTCTTCACAGCCTGCTTCATGCCTCCAAGCCTCAGTTTCCTTGGGAAAAAAATGGGCTCCGTCGGACCTGTCTTCCAGGTGACTGACGGCCTAAATTCTGGGCTTGTGGTGACCACGGTAGGCTTCAGTCTCATGAGCTGCCTTCAGCGACTGCAGCAAGTTAGAGAACCTCGCAGAGCCTCAGCAGCCTTGCGTGTCAAGTGAGGCTCGAAGCATGGCCACCTCGTGGAGAGGCTGTGAAGGGGAAATGAGGTGCCACGCGGAAAACACCTAGTGCACTGTGGAGGCTCAGAAAATACTAACTGGTCTCATGAACTCTTCTTTACATCGTGGGCACCATCTTCTCATGGGATCCCTGAGGGGCCCTGACCTCCTGACAATGGTGAGGTCCCATCACAGAACTGGCTTCCAGGGAGCAGAGAGTATGTAACCTGCCCAGCTGCGGACTAACCTTGGAACAAAGGGTCTGCTTTTAACTTCAAAGGATCCTCCACCTGCCACTGTCCTAGTGATCTTTGTGAGTCAGAGTTCGCTGCTGTTTTACAGAGGAGAGATGCTAAGCCCTGGGTGTGCATCCTGGCTGCACCTCTGTGGGTATGTGACTTAGGGGGAGATGACCGACCCTGACCTTCAGTTTGCGGTCGTGAGAGTAGATGGGAAATTCTGCACAGAGCACCTGGCCCAGGGCCTTGCCAGAGAGTCACAGCCTAAGAAAAGGCAGATGGAGAAGGGCAGAGAGAATGAAATCCAGGCAGCGCTACGCTGGGCCACAGACAGTGACCATGTCCAGGGCAATAACAAGGACATGAGGGGAAGCCCTCAAAAGGACCTCTGGATAGCACAGGGGACCAGAAAGGAAGTGGGCAGCGGCAGGAGTGCACCGGGATGCTGTGTGCCTGGCGCTGGGCTGTGCACTAGGCAACTAGTGTGGGTGAAGCAGATGAGTCGGGCATATACAGACCTCACAACTCCAGGAGGGAGACAGCACCCGTGAGTCAGTCACTATGCAGGAAATCCGGTGTGCCAACGACAGTGACTCGAGGAACAAGCGGGGTCAGGGAACCCTGGCCCCAGACCGGTGAATGGCCCTCACCATTCCCTTCCCTTAAAGTCCCTGCAGAAACGCTCCTCTTAGGGCTGTTGAGGACGGAGCGGAACAGCCACGGGGTTCACTGGCAGCGAGTCCTCCCACCCCCCAGCCAGGTGCCCCTCGGGAGCCCAGCGCAGTCTTCCCTGGGTTCATCTCCAAGTTGCCTGTCTCCCCATCTGACTGCGTGACAGTAAATCATTTTAAAGACTTGGCATTTCCGAGAGGAGCTGGAAAATACCAGGCCGGAGTTCAGAGCGTGCAACGCATCTTTCATTTGGCTAGTCCGCGCTGTGGCTGCAGGGGGCGGGCAGGCTGGGAAATGTCAAGGGGCGGAGCCGCCCTGGGCTCCCTGCCCCCCTGCCCGCCCGCGCGCCCACGGGTTGGCCACACCTGCTGGCATTTCCTGCCTCGTAGCTGACAGAGGCTAGCTTCCTCCCTGCTGGTTTGAAGGCACCTGCCGTGATTTTCCCCCAGGGGGTCCAGCAGATAGCCAGAGGGTGTGAGGCTGTTCCGGGGAGGGAGACCAGAGAGCTGGCGGGATGGGATGGCTGAGTCTCCCTGTGTAGTCCTAAACGAAGGTTTGCACCTTGTGTGCTGCGGCTTTTGATCTCTGCTCCCCCAACCCCCCAATTTCCCCACCCCCGCCTCCCAGCTCCCCAAGGATCCCTGTGCCCTAGGCTTTGCAGCCCCACACCATCCAGCTCAACTACCACCGGAAGAGACCACCACGCCCCACCGGAAGTTGGGGTCTCCCTAGCTCAGTCCCTGTCTGAGATTCAATATCCTCATCTGTGATGAGGCCCTGGCGACAAGGTCACAAAGCAAACTGGGTGAGCGTTTACAGGGACAGGTGACAAGCAGCCCTCTGTGATCAACTTCCAGTCAAGTGACTGCTCCTCTTCCCGGGGCAAGGCCAGCCCTAGTCCTAGGAGCTGCGTGTGCAGAAATGATAAACTGTGCCACTTAGTCATGACTGGAATTTGGGCGTCCTGCTGAGTGCTCTCCAGACCTCTTTAAATACCTGTGAGATGGGTAACATGCTCCTGCGCCTCAGAGAGCGGAGCTTGCCCAGCAAAGCCTCCAGCCCCTCTGAGGCTCTGTCCCTCTGCCTCCCTAACACCCATCTGTCCAGACACCAGTACCAGGAAGACTTTACAGTGTCGCAGAGCTGCTGTGCACGTGGAGACTCCAAGAGCTTAGCAGGGATCCCCGAGATCGGTGAATGTGTGCAGAGGTGCTGACCTGTTCAGTACAGAGGGCCATAGAGCCTCTCAAGGGTGCAGAGAGCCTGGCCTGAGGGAGGGCACAGGACACAGTGGGGCCAGGCCAGGGCTCAGCCAGCTTACCCAGACTCAGCTCTTTTGCTCCCCACATCCCTTCTCTGGACACTTCCTCCTGTGGGAATGTGCGCCCCCGGTTCTCTCCCCTCCACCTCTGCCCCCAGGACTCTAGGACACACACGTGGTGTTTGTTCTTCTCCCAGACACAGAAAGTTTAGGTGTTTAACTGCTTCCCAGCTGCCACGATGTGTCTAAGAGGAGGGAGAAGAGGGACCTGGGGCCCTCTGAGGGGCCTGCCTGCCTCTGCACCGGGTGAGCTCCTGTGGCTCCTGGTTCCCTCCCCTCGGCCCCTCCACCGCCTTCCAGTCTGTACAATGGGAGTCTCCACCCTCCACATCACTGCAGTGCTCGGAAGGTCACAGGGCCAGAACAGTGGCCGGCAGTGAGGAGTTAGTGCTGTGGGCCCACAGGAAAGACAGTATCTATCGAGCAGACCTCTTCCTAAAAAGTGGATAGGGAAGAACTCAGCCTTTGCAGGCCGGGAAGTCTCTATCTCAAAGATTTCTCTCCGCAGCTGTGAAGCAGAAGCAGCCAGAGACTACCCGTAGGCACCACTGGGTGATAACTGTTTACAAAACCATGCAGTGCCAGCCCTGCCTCCCTGACCGGGAAGACGGGCGCTCTCCTCGGTCAGGTCTACCCAGACTCCTTCCGCTTCTTTCTGTGTTTGTGATGCTGTCGACAATTTAAAAAACAACAACAGAAATGACCGTTTATCCAGGACGTGTGTGTGCCAGTCACTATTCTCGGTATTTTATAGGACTGACTTCACCCTCAATTCACCAATATTTTGGTAAAATGAGTACTAGTACTAGTTCCACCTATCAATGAGGAAAACTGAGGCAGAAAAGAGAAAGGGAATTCTCGAGGTCACACAGTGAACTGTGGTTCAACCTCACACTGAGCACAGAGCCTTTGCTGGGTGAGCTCTGTGGACCGGGCAGGGGTGGTCCTCAGTCTCCCCTCCCCCCCCGGAGATGCTCCAGCTGTTTAGTTTTACAGCCAGAGCGCCCGGGACTCTCCGGCTGTTCAGCCTCTTGGCAAGTCTGCTAGCCCCAGCTCTGCCCTCCTGACTTCCTGCTCCTCCCCGAGGATGTGCCAGGGGCTCCCCACCCCTGGCTCTGAGGCGGGGGCTCATTTGAGCACATCCAAGATCGATGTTGTACACACGAAGGTGCGATGCAAAGCCCGCTAAAGAGCATAATAGAATTTATGGAAATCGCTGGCTCGCACCGAAGCCCGAGCAATGATGGAGGTGATTATTAATTAATCATGGTCTTGGGGGAACAGTATCAGTGCAAGGAGTAATTAAAATGAAGCATTGTACAGTTGTACCGAATGATGATTTATGAGCCCGAGGAATCGCCGCTTTGCCCTCTCCCCTCTGCAGGCTCAGTGGGAAGGATTAACTGGACGGATTGTTTTCAACAAAACCAGCGGCTTGCGGACAGATTTTGATCTGGACATCATCAGCCTGAAGGAGGATGGCCTGGAGAAGGTTCGTGGGCCCAGAGAGGGAGGTCTGTCAGAGGAGCAGGAGCCTTGCAAGCCCCTCTGGCAAGCCACGAGCAGAGGCCCACAGGCAGGGAGCAAGACCCAGGGGAGCTGCCCCTCGAGGTGCGGCATGCCCAGTGTGCTTTGCACAGATCTGTGGGCCCATCAGAAACCCAAGGCGGTGGTCACATTGAGAGGTACAGAGCCCAGTGGCCTGACTACAGCTGACACCCAGTCCATGACTCTGTGGCCGTGTCCTTCAGGGGGCTTAAGCCGGGAAACATAGGATAAGGCTCACAGGGCTCTGAATGGCTGCAAGGGACAGATAGATGAGTAAGAAACTTTCTGACCCACAGGGGACACCTGCCTGGAGAGCATTGGACCTCACTGGACACCCATTCTTTTCTTGGCACCTCGATTCTTATCTTTAAAAGTTGGTGAGACACGTGGTCTGAGCTCCTCCACTCCCGATTCTAAAGCCTCTGCTTCCAGAGAGTTTAGACCGGGAAAGCAAGCCCATCTGGGGCTGGAGCTGCCCAGGTAGCTAGGGAAAGAAGGTTCTAATGAGGCCTGTCCTCACCTCTGGAAACTTCAGCATGTTCTGTCAGATGGGCTCTGAGCCTGAGAAGGGGGATTCAACATGAGCCCCAGAATCTCAGCCTTCCTCAGGACCCAGGGACCAGGGGCTTGGCCACATCGCTCCCACAACACACTGGTCCTTGGGAGCTACTTTTATGTTTCTCCAACCCTGAGAGAAGTGAGAATAAGATGCAGGGAACAGAGACCAGGCAGACTCAGGGGCCCCTCTAATGTCACTAGGCCTTCAAGAAATTTCCTTCCTCCCCCTCCCTGCATTCCCCAGGTTGGCCTCTGGTGTGTTTTTTAACCCCTGTCTTGATTTCCCACCTCACTCTGGAGCTCTCTGAGCATCTTCAACGTGTACACAGGAAGCTTCTTTGGGCAAAGATCTGCCCTGCTTTAAAACTGTCCATTGGGCCGGGGAGTTACCTCAGTGGTTCCAGCGCCTGTCTTGCAAGCGCAAGGACCCGGGTTCAATTCCCTGGTAACCGCATACTGTACAGGGCGTGGAGACTCATGCCCAGCAGCAACCAGTACCACATACCACAGTGCCGAGCATGGTGGCTCACGCCTGTAATCCCAGCACTTGGGAGGCAGAGACAGGAGGATTGCTGTGATGTGAGTTGGAGGCTGAGCTCAGGGCCAGCCTGAACCACAAAGCGAGACCCTGTCTCAAAAAAAACCTAAAAAAAAATAAATAAATAAACTGTCCATGGCTCCCCCGTCCCCAGTCACTAAGCTTCAGCCTTTCACTTGGGCCTTCAAGGCTCAAGACACATCCCACCTGGCCTCCTAGACCTCGTTTTGACAGCTGTCAGAAACATACGTCACAGTCTAGCCACTGCTGCCCTCCCACACCTCTGTGCCTGGGTACGTGCTGTTGCCTGGATAGTGGGGTGTGGTCCTTGTTCCTCAGCCATGGCCCTGGCTCTGCAGCTCAAAGCAATGTCTTATTTTCACTCTCAGCTACCCATGTCTCAGGAGAACCTAGAATTTTAGGGACAGCAGTTAGATGGCACACATACCATCCCTTCCCATTTCCGTGCCTGTGGCAGGTATCAATAGTTGATCACCAGAGCACACTTTCCATCTGAGCCCATCTGCAGCATCCTCCTGACAGCCCTCCAGGCAGCTGACTGTAGCTAATACTCAAAAAGAACCTCTATTATCCTTGGATGTAGTCTGGTCTGCAGGGTACTCACCAGAGGCTCCTGGTCACAGCGACTTGGACAATGAGCAGAGCCTCCTCCATCCCAACAGCTCTCCCATCTCCAGGGCACCTGGTTCTAGCAGGACATGTGGCTGGGGCTCAGTAGAGCTCATCATTCAAGCATCCCAGCTGTTGATTCAGCCTCCGACTAATGTTTGTTGAGTACTTTCTGCACCCAGCTCTCTGCTCCAGACCCTAGCACTGAGCTTGACCCACTTAGGAAGACTCTTCGATGCTCCCTGCCTCTCCCCTGTTTTCATGGCCTTAGTGTTCTCCTAGGCAGAGATCCCACCCCAAGAAGGTGCTAAGCTCCAAACACAGCCACTGGGCCTCTCATGTCATCACTGGTGTTTGCTAAGCTGGGTCATAGCTGATCAGCCAGCTCCAGCCAGTGGCTTTGGGAGGATTAAGGCGGAATTACCCAGTCATAATTACATCTCTGTCTGCTATCTGCTTTGCACAGCTCTCTGAATGTGATGTTTGCATTCGGCCTTTTTGTGTAATTGATTGAGTTTCCTGAGTACCCCCAACTGGGCCAAGGACAGAGTGGGCATGTTGAAGCCTTTCTCAAGAGACAGTGTCCAGGATGGGCCAGGCTGGGCAGGTTGAGTCAAAAGGGGCTCAGGGCTTCAGAGGGCTCAGGGTTTGAGAATGACTTATAAATGTGATCTTTCTTTCCCTCCCTCCTGCCTCAGACTCTACATCAATGACACTGTGGGGAGAGATTTTGCCACTATGGCCAGGATCTCTGCCAACTTCAGAAGTAAAACCACAAAGTAAATTGCTTTCAAGCCCAGTGACACCCAAGGCCCCTGTGAGGCTCACGCTGCCTTACCCTACCAGTTCCCAAATAGTTTCAGAGAGTACCCACATACACACACACACACACACACACACACCACTCCACGCTGCCAGCCTGTATACATACTGCTCCTCCTTTTCTCAGTCTACACTGGGGAACATCTCTTAGGTCCAGGCCATCCCAGCCTTTGGAAAACACTTGGTCACTAGAGCTACCACTGAGGTTGAGGCCCAATGAGCAACAGGGGGCCCCAGTATCTCCCCAAGAGGTGTCCCCAGACCAGACAAGACCTGTGCCCAACATCTTCTCTGCCCTCAGCTGCTCTCCTCACTCCCTGCAGCTGCCACTGTATTTCCTGTCTGATTGCATTTTTCCTCAAATGGGATGAATCTGCCAACAAGAGGAGAAGGTGACAGAATTCAGCATGGTCAGTGCTTGGGGAAGGATGGGGTCAGCAAGGTTATCTGTCATCAGAAGGAGTGGTGAGCTCAGGATGTGCAGGCAGTTATGATGATGACAATGACACAATGACTGGGAAGGAGATGATCTTGTTGATGTGGAGAAAGGAAGGATAGACTGAGAATTCAGCACCCTACCTTCCTTCTGTCTGTCCATGCAGGTTGGCGTGTGGAGTCCTGCTGATGGACTCAACATCACCGAGGTTGCCAAAGGCCGAGGCCCTAATGTCACCGATTCTCTGACAAACAGATCTCTCATCGTCACCACAGTGCTGGTAAGAACCTGCTGCCCTACAGGAGGGCCGTATGACTTGAGTGGACAGACCATTTTGGCTAGGGAGGCCCCTCCACTCTCTCTACTTGGCACAGACTTCTCATCTTGTATCAGGTTGCTGGGAGCCCGAAGATGATGGCATTGGGCTGTAGGAAAATACAGGAAATATTATATAGTAAATATATATATATATATATGAAAATATAAAGTTGCTCAGAAAAGGCTTAGAGCGAATACGCAGGCTGTATCTGGAGACAAAGGCAAGGGGTAGGACTGCCCATTGCTGCAGGACTCGTGACTGCCTCTCCACTTTGATTCCCAGGGTAAAGGCCTGGTGGGTGAGAGCCTGGTGGGTGCCAGAAACTACATATGTGCCTGCTCTGCAGTGTCCCATCCTAAGAAGGGGTGCCATGACTCCACTGCTTGAGTGGACTTGCGTCCAAGTTCTCCCCATGCCTGTCTCTCCTTCACCCTCTCTCTCCTCCCTCAGAAGGAGGACTGAGTGGTGCTTCTCTCTTCTGACCCCTTTCACTCATAAAGTAATTTTTTTTAAGGTTTTTTTTTTTTGAGACAGGGTCTCGCTTTGTGGTTCAGGCTGGCCCTGAGCTCAGCCTCCAACTCACATCACAGCAATCCTCCTGCCTCTGCTTCCCAAGTGCTGGGATTACAGGCGTGAGCCACCACGCCCGGCACTGTGGTATGCGGTACTGGTTGCTGGGGTGAGTCTCCACACCCAGTATGGTATGTGGTTACTGGGGATCGAACCCAGGTCCTTGTGCTTGCAAGACAGGTGCCGGAACCACTGAGCTATATCCCCGGCCCTCATAAAGTAATTTTTGAGGTCCCCATGCTCTCTGCACCCAACAGCTCAGGACTGGACAAGACAGACCCAGATCAACAGCTCCTTACGGATGCTGTTGTGCTCATTCTGCAAAGCCACGGGGCCATGCAAAGGCTCAGAGATGTTTTCAAGGTCACAGTGCCGCTCTTGGAGGCATAAACTGGGCCAACTTTGGAGATGTAGTCCAGTCACTGCTTGGTAAAATCTGACCCAAGACTGAAAATGATTCTGACCTTCATCTGCTTCTCTTTATAAGGCAACAAATAAATCTATAAGGACTCTGTGCTAAGGTTGTTCATCCACATAGAAGGGAGCTCAGCTGACTTGGGGTAAGCAAGGCTGCCATGGAATGGGGCAGCTCTTCCATGGTATGTAGACATCGGTGTCTTCCACCCATGGAGACAGCTCATCCAAGCCCTTTGGATGGTCCTATGTCCTCGATGTAACTCACAGTGTAGTGCTCAGTGGCTGGGAATGAGCACCACGGACAGGTAAGGAGACAACTGGAAAACATCCCATTGTTCTAGGATTCACAAGAAACGTGTAACTCTGCGCAGGAGTTAGTTCTCAGGTCCCAGTCTCCAGGGCTATGATCACTGAGCACTTCCTTTAAAGTAACAGAGCTCTAATGGTGACTAAAGACAGGCTACCGATGCAGTCAGAGGAAAAAGGTTGGGGGTGACACAGACTCCCTCTGAGGAAAACGTGGACTCTTCCCGACAGCTACATGCCCCACCCACCTTCATGGACCCACTTTTTGTTAACTAGACAAAGATATAAACCAAACTGCTAAAACCATTAAGTCAGAACAGGAGACAAACTCTAATGTAAAGATATAAAAGATAAACAAATTTTAAAAAGAGCAAAGGAGTGAGGGTGATAGTGATGAGCAATTAAAGGAATGTGGATGCAGATAAAAATAGAAAAGATAAAGAGAGAGTTAAAGGGGGGCAAAGCAGAAAGGTTAGGAGGAAAGTAATGAAGAGAAATGAAGGCAAGGAAAGAGATAGCAGGAAAGATATTAGAAAGATGAAAAATTAAATAATTTACAGCTCTGACTAGACAAGGTAAAAAATGTTCAACCAAAATGTCAAAAAGCAAAAGGATAAAAGTGTGACAAAGCTAAAATATAAAAGGGTAAAAATAAAATAATAAAAAGGTGGTAAAAGATTAAAAGCAGAGCTGCATAAAATGTGAGATATAAATAAAACACTTTTCGCAAGGCAAGATTAAAAAAAAAGGTAAAGCTAGTATGATTTAAGAGATTAGGAGGAGAGATGATTAAGTGAATGAAGGTGATTCACACACTAAATAAAACTCCAAACAGGGCGAGGTGAGCTAAGGGTAACATCCCAAAGGATCCCGCACAACCACCTTGAAAGGCCACAGGTTAAATGCTATTAAAATGGCAGCCATCTGATTTCAAGGGCGTGAAACCCTTCTGTAGAGACACAAGGGATTTTTTTCTTACATGAGAAGAGGCAGAGCCCTTCAGTCCCTTGTGCACTTGACCTGTCAGTCTTCAGAGCTTCTTCATCAACATTCATTATCTGCGAAGGTCCCAGCCTGCTGGCTCACTGTCCCTGAAGCCCTGCCCTCAGTGTCCAGCTGGCTCCCAGGCACTATGAAGGGCTGGGGAAGGAGGGAAGACTCTCTTGGCTCACCACCTGGACAGAGCTCCATCTTTTCTGTTGCTCCTCACCTCCAGAGATCAGAGCAGACATAAGTCCAGCTGCTCTTGGGGAACCTTCCAGGTGACCAGGCTGCAGGGACAGGGCTGGGCAGTGGCTCGAAGCACAGACCTGTGGAGTGAGTCCTGGCTGCACTGTTGATTGACAATGTGCCCTGAAACATGTTTATCAGTCTGTGCCTGTCTCCCAGCTGAAAAATGAAGATACGATAATAATCATCCCTAGTTCATAGAGTTGAGAGATGAATGATTAATAAATATAAATAGCGCAGAGCTGAGTGCTAAACAGTAGCTATTATTGTCATTCATTGCTATTGAAAATGCAGACCCTGGTGAGTTCGGGTTGAATTCAACGTGTGGCTGAGCATTATAGAGAAAACCTACTTCTGTTCACAGGCAGAGCCCTGAAGGCTGACCATGGTCACGTGACCTCCATAGCTCAGGGCCCTTTTGGTTATAAACTCTGAACAGACCTCACACTCCCTTGTCTTAATCTAGCTGCTCCTTTTTAAGCGTTAGGGAACAAACCCAAAGGGGCTCTACCAGTAAGATACACTCCCCGCCTTTTTTATTTTTGTTTTTAAGAAGTCTTGCTAAGTTTCCTAGGCTGGGTTCAAACTTGCCATCCTTCTGCCTCAGCCTCCTGAGTAGCTGAGAGTATGGATGAGCACCACTGCGCCCACTTCATCTGCCTCTTTTAGCTTTATTTTTGAGCTGACCCCTGAAGTCATTGGGTAACCTCTGAGCCCTGGTCTCCTAGGCACAGAACTCCAGACGGTCCCACTCCCTCATCCCTCTGTGAGCCAGTGTCTGAGCTCCCACCCTGACATTACGTTACCCTCCGGCTCTGGGTCTGTCTTCACCTCTGACCTGGCTGCTGATTCGCTTAAAATTTATGTCCCAGGCCAATGGGCAGCACTGACTGACCACCACCTCCACCACCACCACACACCCTCCCGATCAGATACTCATGCAGTCCGTGACCTGGAATCCTCCTCTTTCTGTCCTCTCTGCCTGTGGGGAAGTGACACTTTGGGACAGTGAGGAAAGTAGCTTTCTTTCGAGGCAGGGAAATGGAGGGACCACAAGAGGATGTGACCTGTGGTCTTTACACAGGTGGCCAAGTGTCCTCAGCTTCTCCTGCAAGAAAGGTGCTGCTCCACCTGCTCTAGGCTCGCCAAGGAAGGGACAGAAGAGAGCAGCACTGTCTGCACTGCCAAGCCCTTGGGGATCCCCTCAGGCTTGGGCTCGTGGGGACATCTGTACAAACTCAGAGGTGTCGTGGGCTGAAAAAACCCAGCCCCATACTCGCAGCTGACTGCAGGGCAGCACCTCCAGCTGTGAGCTCAGGCCCCTGCCTGGCTAAGTGTGTGTTGTCAGGGCAACAGCATTTTGAGTGACAGGCGGGTGCCAAGGCACAGGACAAGAACATCAAATTGCTTTGCCCCTAGGGAACAGGGCCTGGAGCCAAGACCCCTGGTAAGAGGAATTTCCTCTCCTTTTTCCTCTCCCCAGGATCTGAATGCAGCAGACTGCAGCAGCTCTGTGTGGCTGCTCCCCTGACCCCCTTCTGTTCTCTCCTGTCCTGAACCTGGGCGAGGGTTTAAGGATGCCCTGCCCCAATAGACAGAGCATAGAAGGCACTCCCTCCCCCAGTCCTCAGAGCACAGGTGCCTTCCCTTTCTGAGTGGGGCCACAGCAGGAGCCTGGGAGTCTCCCCTCCTACCCCTCCCTCCCGGCCCCGGCCTCTGTTCTGGTTCTGCTCTTCCACACACTCATGAAAAATTCATCTGCCCAAACCTCAGCTCACACATGGAGGAAGCACACCCGACTTGCTTCTGGGGCCTTGCTTTTGAAGGTTCAGGGCTCTTTCAGCTGCTTCTTTGAGCAGCCTGGGGGAGGGGTAACCAGCTCCACGTGGGGTTGACAGTGTGTTTGTGCTGAGCATGTATCGTGACCCACATAGACACAGCTACCATGCAGGATGGACCTTCAGCTCCCTGAGCAGGAGAGGGGAAAGTGCTAATACTGTCCTGTACTGAGCTATGGAAGCCGAGGCCTTAATTCCAGGCCTCTTGGCCTGTGTCCCAGTAGGGCTGTGTGGACAGAACATTGAGCAAGTGGGCCTTCCGTACCAGTCACATTGTGTGTGAATGGGCAGCTCATGTGGATGTGGGCTGGTGTTGCCCAGGGCAGCAGGGGCCTCAAAAATGCATCTCGTTAGCAGAAAAGCCCCGAATCCCCGCACCAGTGGACGACCTCCGGCCCACAGTCCTGCTTAGCTTAGCTAGGCCTGGCTATCATGCTGGTCTAAGTGATTGTACGGAAACCAGACCAAGAGGAAATTCAGAAAAGGTTATTTTTCTGGACCCCTGTTTTCTGTGACTTGTTGAAGAGAAATATTACCCCTGGTCCTACGGCTGTTCTCCCAGAGCAATCGGAGAGTGTGAAGTTATGAAATTGAGGGCACCTTCACTGAGCAATCGATTAGCAGCCGAGAGAGCTTGTGAATTGGCTGTCTGGACATTTCCAGTAATAAATTGTGAAATAGTCCATGAATAAGTAGTTGGCGGAGTTCAGAATTACCCCCTAGGAAATGTTGCAGGTCTAGAGACACATTACTAAGGCGAGCACCATTTTAATGCTCTGGGCTTTGGCTGTTAAATATGTATGCCATCCGCAAAGCACTTCCCAAAATTAATGGCATTTTACAGCTGCTCCGAAGGCAGCGTATTTATATGGAGATATATAGATTCTGGGGCTGTGGTGGCTTCACAAATGAAGAGCTAATTTTAGAGAAGGCTGGGGAGGAGTAGGGAGAAGGGGTCAGGAAGTGAGATACCTGAGGGACCTTTCTAAAATAGTTCTCCGCAGCCAGTCACATTCTCATCTTTGATGACATAGGGTGTGGTCTCTAGGCTGGAAAGGTCACTGGACGAATAGCCCAACCAGCAATGACAACAATGATGACGACAATGATGATGACGACGACGACGATGAGGACTAGGATATTGACAACTAATGTTTGCCAGCAACTAAGGGTTTTTCATAGGTTGACTCATTTTATCTGTTGAGAGGTGGGTTCTTTTATTACCTCCACCTTACAGAACAGGGTAAGAATCTATGTGGCTGGTGGTCCCTCCTAATGCTTTCCTTGAGCTAAATTTAGGGTAGAAGGTACAATACTGTGATTTGCCCACTGCACAAGGGCATTACACTAGTCATCTAGTGACAACACCTGCAACATGGAGAAGAGGTTTATTTTGGCTCACAGCTTCAGAAAGTTCAGTCCATGGTTGGCTGGTTCCAGCACAGAAAAGGGATGGCAGAGGAACACTACTCAACATGTGGCAGCCAAGAACCAGGGAGAGAAGAAAGGGGACAAGAATATACCCTCCCAAATCAGACCCCTAGTGACTCACCTCCACGGCCCAGGCCCCATAAAGTCTATGGAGGATTAATTCACGGAAGGGAACAGCACCCTTACAATTCATAAACTCCATCTTGAATATATAAGCCTTTTTGAGGATCTAAACTATAACAGACATCAACCAAAAGGATATTTAGACTAATGTCCCACCTACGCCCTGCCTACCATGCTTTGTGCCAGGGTGTGGGCCAGCATCTGTCCCCAGATTAATTGGCTTGAAAGAATGCATAGACTAGAGTGAGATCCCTCTCGTAGAGGTAGTCTTGTGCCTCCTTTGGAAGCTCTCCCCTATCTTCTCAACCCTGGCAAACTGCCTACTTGGTTGGAGGTTGGGAGGAGAGGCAGCGAGATTTAACGTGGCAGCCAGCCAAAAAGTGCTTCCCACCCAATCAGACTGAGAAGTGGTTTTCCCAAAATCCCTGGAGAGCCAGGAACCCTTAGGGATTCAGATACTCCCTAACTCTGACTCTCAAGCATCCCTAAGGATTCTTGAAGGAATCAGTCATGGAGGGGATCAGAGTTTTAGAGATAGCATATAGGGAACCCAGGCCAAAGGAGGTCTTCACTGGAGCCAGGAGAATAGCTTCAGTAGACGGGGGAGAGAACAGAGATGTCCCATAGTTAAGATGGTTCCTTCTCGTGGTCAAGCGGATGCCGACTTCCTAGGACACATGCTTTCTCTCAGATGATGGCTGCCACCCATCAGCTGAAAGATGGAGGCATTCTGACATGGGAGGGTGCCAAGGGGACCTTGGGAAAGGTTGGCCACCAGAGGGAGCGAGAAATTCCAGGCAGGAACATGGTATGGGGCTGAGGAAAGAGGCCCAGGTAAAGCAAAGCAGGACCAGAGTGGTCCAGATGCAACATGCGAATGTGGCTCTGAACCTGAATTGGAGGTCTAGAAAAGCAGATGAAATCAGGGAGATCTTATCTCACGGGACAGAAAAGAAAACAAAGCCCAGAGAAGGTGCTGATTAGCTGGGAAAAATTGGAGTGGACCCCATCAAACTGTATACAGGTTATATGTGACAGACATTCCCTGAGCCACAGTTTCCTCATCTAACAAATCGGAATAATAGCACCTATATTGCAAACTTGTGAGACTTAAGCACTCAAGAGTTTAAACTGGTGCCTGGTACCTAGTGAAAACTCAGAAACACATTGAGTTTTCTGAGAATTCAGCTGGACCATCACAGATCTTAATGCAGGGATTCACAAGAGGGCCTGGACAGGTGGCAAGAGCAGGAATATCCCCTTATACACTGACCTGGATTCTGTGCTGTGGGCCTGGATCACCTGTGTCAGACCCTAAAGTCCCTCCCTGTGCTTTATGCAACCTGGATGAAACCAAGCTGGTGCTGTGCACAGTGGCTTTTCTGCCTTTCCTCGCAGTCGATTTTTACAGGACCTCTACAAGGCATTGTTTGTGCTTCAGGAGTCAGGCAGAGCCTCTCCCTACCCCACCCTACCCCACCCCAAACCCCACCCCTCCAACCCCGGTTCTGGCTTTCCATCACTGGAACAAGCAGGGGTCCTAAGCAGAGAAATCTGACACTGGATAGAGGAAGTTGGCTCTGCAACCACTTCCTAAGGCTCACTCATCCCTAGGGAGAGGCCTCTGGCACAGAACTGACACTCTGGGGCCAACCCCTTTCCCCGTCCAGCTCCCCTCCCAGTGCCTGCCCGGTAAGCTGATGCAAGTCACTTGTCCTCCCGAACTTCATTTCTCGCATCCCTCAAATGAGATTATTAGAGCCTGCCCTGAGGAGTCGACATTAAGGTTAAACAAGACAACACTAGCTTCTTCCTGTTGTGTCGGGGCTCTGCTGGGCTCCGTGCACAGCTTTTTGCAGGCATTGGCTCATTTGCTAATTTCCCAGGCCTAGCATAGCCACCTACAGATGAGGCTGTTATCAGCTATCACTCACCTGGCAGATCCTAATGTGAGAACAGAAGAGACCCTTGGAAACAGTGGTGTCCAGAGTGTGTAGATCTAATCTGCTAGTCGGGAGGTGGAGAAGAAGCTGGGATAAAACCTGACAAAGGGCTCTCCACAGCCGTGTCCTCCCTCTTGACCTGATGCCAGGACTCTCTGGAGGGCTGGAAACAGGTTGCTAGACCCAGCTCAGGTTTCTGGTTCAGTAGGTCTGGAAGGGAGTGTAGGAGTGAGCATTTCTAACAAGTTCTAGGCGATATGATGGCTGCTGAACGAAAGACCATACTCTGAGAGCACTGGTCGGGTTCCTGGTGAAGCAGAGAGAAGCTAGGCCTTGGAATCCACGGTCTCAAGTTCAAATCCTTGTTCCTCCACCTACCAGCTCATGACCACCAGACAACTGAGCTCCCACCCTGAACCAGGGACTACCAGCGGGGTGCAACTGCAGGGTCCCTTATTGACTCTCAAGAAGTGTGACTTCCATCCCTCCAGTTCCGTCAGACTGTCATCTAAGTCATCCCAAATGTTATTTTAGAAACAAATGCAGAGATCCCAGCCCAAATTCTCCAGCCCAAACCGGCTCCCACCACTTACTCAGCCTTTGCCTGCTGCTCTTCCATGTGTCCCTGCAGGAGGAGCCCTTTGTCATGTTCCGCAAGTCTGACCGGACCTTGTACGGGAATGACCGATTTGAAGGCTACTGCATCGACCTGCTCAAGGAGCTGGCGCACATCTTGGGCTTCTCCTATGAGATCCGGCTGGTGGAAGATGGCAAGTATGGGGCACAGGACGACAAGGGCCAGTGGAACGGCATGGTCAAGGAGCTCATTGATCACGTAAGCAGGGAGGGGAGCATCTGGGGAGGAGGACAAGGGCCCCCGGGCTTGGTAAAGGGGCTGTTTGCACATCAGGGCAGGGATCCCAGAAGGTGGGTCCATGGGAAGAAGACAGAGAGAAGCCACACGCTAGGGACACCACAGCAGGGGAACAATCGGGGGACCTGGGTTCGAGTCCTAGCTCTTATCACTTATGGGAGCCGTCAACTCCTCCAACCTCTGTGGTCAGCTTCCTGTTCTGTGAAGTGGAAAGGAGTGTTTTGACATTGGTGTGGGGCCCAGCCTGGGCACCCATGACCTGGGGTCCGAGTGCTGCGTCACCATCCCCTATGTGCGGGACCACATAGGTTCATCAACTTCCCACAGCTTCCGTTTCTTCACTTCTATGCTAGCAGGAATTAGCACAGGAATGAAATGAGGCACTCTGTGCTTTCTTACCTGGCACGGAATGAATCTTTCCTGCCTGCCTTCCCTCTCAGGGCATCAGCTGTGCAGAAACTGTGTGCATCGGAAAGAAATTCCTTCTGGCGCTCCCAGAGGCAAGGAGCTGGTCTGTTCCAGGCCCTTTGTGTCCTCCTCTCACTTCTTGGAACAGACCGCTGAAGGAGGCCCATCAGTAACACCCATTTCACAGATGCAAAGACAGAGAGAGGCAAAGGTCCCTAGCCAGGAAGTAGTGGAGCTGGAATCAAAGTGGTAGAGTCATCAGAGACTCTGTCTAGGTGTCCCGGGACTGTGACCTCTCCGGAGAGCCTGTCCCGAACTGGAACCCGGGGCAGAGATGGCTTCCTGCTGCTGGTCTTCCGTCTTGGTAACCACAGAGTCCCAGCAGGGGTTAGGGCTTATAACTGCCACCGCACCTCCCTGGGCAGGGCAGGCACACCAGGCCTCCTGTGAGGTATCACCTTGTCTGAGGTGACCGCCTTGTGGAGGTCTTGGAGACTGGAGCTAAGCGTCGGAAGGCCCAGCCACAGCTTGCCTTAATGGCCCTAACCTGGGCTGCCGGAAAAGGAACTCTAGGGAGGCTGTTAGGAAAGAAACTAATGACAACAAGCAGGACTAGGTCTGATTCCCGCTTAGCATGCGTTCCTGGATAGCTTCTTCCTGTCTCCGTGCCTCAGTTTCCTCATCTATAAAAAGGGAATGATACAAATAAGCCTAACTCCCAACATTGCTATGAGGGCTAAATTAGTGTATGCATGTTAGTCAGTAAATACAGGCTTGGGATGTGCTGTTATTATTTTTATTTTTATCCTCTCAGTGATTTCTCAGAGGCGGGGGTGGGGGCCTCAGAAAGTCCCTTTGTCTCCCAAGCTCTTTTCCCAACAGGGAGAAGGATGATACCTGCACCTCGTTTCTTCCCAGCCTGTTGTGAGGCTCAGAGGAGACAACTGGTGGGGAAGCAGCTCCTCAGCTGTGGAACTTAGTATAAATGGAAGGGAGTGGTGTTGTCACCGCTATTAGTAATAACTGTAATTATTATGGAAATTAGTCAGCAGGTCCCAGCAGCACCTTCGTCTTATCCGCTCCCCTGCGTGTCTTAGGAGTGGGGCCTGGAGCCTGAGCCCTGAGTGGGCCTGAGCCTGGCATTTGCAGAGGGGAGGCCCTTGTGTCCCACCCACCTCCAGTGGCCCGAGAACTTTGAAGAGCCTTTTTTTAAAGAATATGATGACAGAGACCCAGAAACAGCCAGATTGAGCTGACCCTCAGCCAGGGAAAGGAGGTAGCCTCCACCATGGCCTCTGTGTAGCAGGACAGTGTTTGGGGGTGCCCGGCATCCGTCAAGGCCACGAGCCCTGCATGGGACATGCAGGGGACCTTGTTAAACCCGATTCCCGACAATTGATGAGCCTATTAATCCTAGCTTGGTGCCATTTTTAATAACATCATAACCATTTATTAGTGTCGTCAGATAATTAGTCTTCTCACTAGCTCATAGAGAGCGTGGTAAAGACTTGGCAATATTATTACTTCCTTATTAGGGATCTGAATGTAGGCGTAAAAATGATGAATACCCACCTTTGTGAGTGCCTGCCCCCCCAGGCCCATTTAGAGGCCCTGGGTGGAGCCTCTAACCAGTGGGACTTCAAACGTCCTTCCTTGACACCTCGCTGGCCTCTATCCCACGACACATGGTCTCCCACAGAGCCAGGCTGGGAAAGAGTGAACACCTGGTGTGGCAGCACCTCCTGACACACTCACCTGGCCAGGTGACCTTGAGCTAGGGCCAACAGATATGACTGGACAGCCACGTGCTGCATCCGTCTCCCACCTGCTCCCACGCCCGCGCGCTCCAGCCCCTCCCCTCGCCTGCTCTCGAGTCTCTTCCCTCAGATGGCCGCCACTCACTTCTGTCTTCAGTTGTTCCTTTGTAGCATCTGACAGAAATGGCTTCAAAGCCATTTGGACATGGCTGACAAGGGGAAAGCTTTCCAGACTCTCTGGCCTCCATTTCCACATCTTCAAAATGGAGATCATAGAGGCCTCTTCTGCCCGAAGTTCATGTGAAACTGGATGAGACAGTCGCAAGTGCATATCAGAGACCTGGTGCGCAGTAGGACTCACACCCAGCACTGTCCCACTCAGCACCGCTCTCTCCGAGGCGCACAGTCTCACGTGAGTGGGTTTCTCCCGGCAGTGAAAGGGTTGGCCGGTCAGGGATGGACATCCCGCTCGACCAGACACATGAGCTGCCGAGAGAGGAAGAGAATGGGGAGAGCAGGGGTGACAGAGGTCAAAGAGGGAAGGGACACTGGGGAGAACTCAGGGTAACAAGTGCAGGGAAGCAGAGAAAAATTAAGGCTGAGCGACACCCACACATTTCCAGAGGGTGCAGAGTCAGCCCCAGCATGGGCCCCTGAGTGCTCTGACCTGGCCTCTTGCTGGTCTGTTCCCAGAGACCCAGGACCCCTGCCCTGGCTGCCACACCCCACCCTCAAAGCCAAGGGGTCAGGGAAGAGGACAGAAGCAGGAGCCGCCGGAGGTGATGCATACCATCCAGGTCCCCACCAGGGGTCCACCAGGACCCCACCAGGTCCCCACTGAAAACACCAGGCAGTGTTTTCACTTCTGTTTTAAATTTCACTGTAGCCCACGTTGCCTGGTGAAGACTTCTCTGGCTCATAGATGGGCCTGGACCCAGATGGACGTGGAGATGGCTCTGGGTAGCTTTGGCGTATCATTCTTTCGCTTGTGATGAAGCAGCACTCCCCAAGTGTCCCCTCTGCTTCTTCTAAGGATCAAAGAACTGATGGCTTGCTGAGGCCTGAGAGCAGGTGACAGAATCCCGAAGTGACCACCCGCGTGCTCACCTTGCCTTGGCTTTGGGGTTATAACTAGCTGGCTTCCTTCCAAGTGTGTGAAAGGAGAGTCGGATGTCAAGGCTTTGAGCTCATCACCCACTGTCCCTCATCCTCCAACCAAGAACCAATCCCTAATTCTGGAGGAACAGATGGGCTACAAAGAGGGGCTCTTGGCAGGGCCACAGACTGCCTAGAGCAGACTGAGTTTGGGGAAAGCTCAGGATGTTGCTAGGATGTGTCTGCAGAGAACCAGGTAAGCAGGTAAGGGATGCTCCGGACCTCAGCCAGCAGTGACCAGCGTGGGGAGCAGCAAGGAGAGTGCTGGCAAGGCTCAAGCGCCTGGTGGGCCAAGATTCAGGGTCAGAGAGGAGACCAAGCCAGTCAGAACTCTGAGCAGTATGCCAGGCTGGCAGGTGGTGAGGTGTTACCAGATCACAGCAGCACAAGGTTGGTGAGAGCCAGAGGGTCTGTGACCCTGTGAGAGGAGTCTGACCCTAGCACCAGCTGATATCATGACGGACCCGGGGCCATGGCAAGGATGTAGGGGTGACTGAGGCGGACATGTCCTTTACCCTTCAGGAACAAACATGTAAAACTTATGAGATCTTGGATCAGGGCCGCAGAGGGGAGGATAGAAGCTTTGGAGGGACAGTGACTCAAGCCCCTTGAGGAAGTGACTCTTAGGTGTTGAAGAACAAGGCAAACTGTCCAGTGTCTGTGTAGGACGCTTCCCTGGGTAGATGCTGATGTGGTTGAAATTGTCCCTTGGCCCTGTCAGGGCCTGGCTGAGGCTGAGTGCACAGAGGCCATGGTGTGGGTAGCACCGAGCTCAGGTGGACAGCATCCTCATGGCCACACAGGAAGTGGAGAAGGGAACTACTTCAGGAATGCATTGGGGGAGTGGTGCTTCCCCCTAAATGCTTCATGAAGCAAGGAATAGTGTGGAGCCTTCCTAAGAAAGTGTCAGCTGTGTCCCCATGGGACTCAGGCTTGGAACAGGACACCTGTGGTGTCCGTCAGGTCAGGAGCCCTGTGCATGCATCATGGGTTCAGGAGTTGTGGCTGGCAGGAATATGTCGGCGCCTGTTCCCTGTCTATTCTGATGCTGCACGTGCTTTGGGGTGCTGTGTTCTGAGCTTATCAGCGGCGAGTGGGTCATTGTGAAGAGACCGCCTGTGACTCCATGTACCTGAGACCTGCAGTGTGTCACCCCTGAGGAAAAGCTTGTTGAGATGCCACTCTAAAATCCCCAGTGGTTGCACTGATCATTTTATTCAGTAAATGTGCTGAGCCAGCCCCCGGCCAGGTGCTGTGGCTGTAGCAGTGGACAAAGCATGCAGGATTCCTTCCCTGAGCTTCCCAAGTTCTTACACTATAGAGGAGTAAATAGGCTTAAAGACCAGCTGTGAAGACAAAGCCATATTGCCCCACTGTGTCCTGTCTCCTGACAGGAGCCACACCTTGGCTATGGCTTTATGCCTTGGTCTGCAGCCCTGTTTATAAGACCACAAAAGACTGCGCCAGCCTGCTACGCCAGCCCTGGGCCCTTTAAGAAGAGTGTGCTGGGCGCTCACCTAGGAACGGGACAGGATCCTGGTGAGCAAGACAAGTCAGAACTGGAGAAAACTACCAAAGTAGACAGCCAGGTTTGCCCAGGGGAGTGACCAGTGAGCCCCATGGAACTGAGGATGTCATCAGCTCATCCTGAGGGGGGCCATGAGGGATATAAGGACTGTCCATCCTGGGGTCCCTTCACATGCCAGAGAAAAAGAGGGTAGCAGAGTCCAGGCTGGCCAATCAGAGGTCAGGACACTGGCACCAGCGTCAAAACCCTGGAGAGTGGCTGGAGGGAGACAGTCAGGTCACCTGGCAGGGGCACTGTAACTTCAGTGAATGGAGGTGTGCTGAGCATGGAAACTGAGGCCAGAGCTCAGCCCATTAGGCAGAGTAAAGGAAGAGCTGGACCCTTGGGATATTCTGGTAGTCGTTTATTTCAGCAAAACTTCATGGAGAATCCCCTTTACGTCAGTTTTGTGCTAAGCCCAGGAGGAAGGTGAAGGAGGAAATGAGCTGTACCCCTGGTCCCTTAACCCTCAGAAGAGCTAACGCTAAACAGTAACTTGCAGATAAACATTCAGTTGTGGTCAGGCCACCAAGGAGCAGTGCAGAGAGCCATGGGGACACAGCCGGGATCTCACCTGACCTGGGGAGGAGACTCCCCATCCCTACCCTCTTGGAATCTGCTAGGGCAGGCCCTGTCCTGTCTGCACTGACACTGTGACCAGAGATCTGAGGGGTTGGAGAAAAGGACTGAAGTGATGGAAGATGAGACTGTGGTGCACCATCCCAGGCCCTCACTGTCTCTGAGGCACACGCCCCTCCTTCTGGACAGACCGAGGCACAAGATGGAGCCCACTGGGACTGAGCAATGGGATGTGGGAATGCCACACGCATCATTGCTCACTGTCAGCTGGAGAGGCCGCTGTCAGCTCAAAAAGATGAAGTGAATCACAGGTGTTAGACATTGTCCTGTCAGCTGACACTGACACATGTCTGCACACCTGTTTTCCCTCCAATCGGATGTGTGGGTGGTTCAGGATGACAGTTTGTTGGCTTACTGTCTAGGACCCTTCAAGGAACACAATGTTTCCATAACCCTGAAGGTGAAGAGTTGAGCTGGAGAAATACCATTTGGGGGAAAGAGCAAAAGATAGATTCCATGGATGCTCCATACCCGAGATCTGAGTGGAGCCAGCAGGCAGGGCCTTGGGGTGGCAGGAATAGGGCTTATTTTTGTGGGTACTGGGGAATCAGCATTGGGGTCTGGATGGAGGTGGGCACCTCCCAAATCTCACTGAGCTGTGAAAGCCACAGTGGTGGTCCTGGTCAGGATCGAAAGTCAAGTTCAAGTCTTGGAAATGTGGTATTAGGTTTAGGACAAGACTGAGTGGACTTGGTTCTAGGTCCTGCCAGCAGAGCAGGACAAGTGTCAGGGTGGGACAATTGCAGGAGGTAGAAGGACTCCATGCACACCCATTCAGAGTCTAATTAGCAGGAACATTAGTTTTCTAGAGCTGCTGTAACAAAAGACAGTGAGCCTGATAAATTAAAACAACAGGAATTTATTTTTCCTCTGAGGTCCAGAATTATAGACCAAGATATTATCAGGGTCAGCTACTTTTTGGAGGTTCCAAAGCAGAGTCTGTTCTTAGCCTCTCTCCCCACTTCTGGTGTCGCTGCAATCCTTAGTGGTTCTGTGGTTTGTAGCTGCATTATTTCAGTCTCTACCCCCATCCACACAGGGTCGTCTCTGTGTGTATGTCTGTGTGTCCTCTCTTCTTTTAAGGACACTAGTCCTTGGATTGTGGATCCCTCACTGAATGGCTTCATCTTACCTTGATTACATCTGCAAAGACTTTACTCTGAGTATGGTCACAACACAGGCACCAGTGACTAGGATTTGAACCTAACTGGGGGGAGGGTACTATGCACAAGTCAACCCACTCTATATGACTTATAAAATAGAGTGGTGAAATTTTGGCCATCGTGGTCACAATGAATTGAGTCCAAGTACTGTCTTAGCTACTTGCCAGCTTGAACAAACCCGCTAGCTTGAGTGAACCACCAGATCCTCATTTCAAATGTGGTCATGACACTTTCTTCCTCAGAAGACCACTGGGAGATTGTGTGAGGCAATACACATAGGGCAGTTGTGATTCTTGGCCTGTAAGAAGCACCTGTTCAAGATCACTATTACTATTGTAACTGCCGTAGGTTACAGTCTGAGAGCCAGATGCCCTAAGGGATCCCAACCAAGAAGCAGAGGAGAGGGGATAAGTAATCTGATAATGCCACTCTTGGGAAACGTCTCTGGTGAACCCTGTTGGCAGGACACATAGGAAACAAGCTGGGGTTTGGGGAGCAGGTTTTAGGTCCAGGGAAGGATCTTTATCCTAAGAGAAGACAGATTGGTGACAAGTTGCCAAACTGAGACCAAAGTTCCAACACCATTCTTAGAACCTTGTATGTAGGAGGAGGTCCAGGTACCAGGCATGTAAGGCTGGGGTCCAGCCAGCAGCCAGAATGGCTGCATTCTGAGGGCTGAAATTTGGAGCTAGGTGAGTCAGTTTTGCCTTCAGTACTGGGAGCTGGAGCTGTTGCAGACCAGATAAGACCAAATTTCTTCATACGAGGGTTAAAGAGAACAAGAGGGACTGGAGTCAGACCCAACATAGCTGGTCCTTGGTAAATAGGAATCTGCTCATGGAGATGAAATAATGTCCCAGGAAGACATCCTTCCTGGTCCAGAGGGTTAGAAATGTACAGAGAGGGCCGGGAATTTAGCTCAATGGTTCCAGCGCCTGTCATGCAAGCACAAGGACCCGGGTTCGATCCCCGGTAACCACATACCTATACTGGGTGTGGAGACTCACGCCCAGCAGCAACCAGTACCACAGACCACAGTGCCGGGTGTGGTGGCTCACACCTGTAATCCCAGCACTCGGGAGGCAGAGGCAGGAGGATTGTGATGTGAGTTTGAGGCTGAGCTCAGGGCCAGCCTGAACCACAAAGTGAGACCCTGTCTCAAAAAACCTTAAAAAAAGAGAAATGTACAGAGAGGTCTTCTTCGAGGCAGGAAAGTCCAATAAATCCTTTGAAAGACCAGTGAAATAGTTAGACAAGTCAGAAGTTTGGTTTTGTTCAAGGATATGATTTCTGTAAAAACAGAAGACCAAGGAGATTCTCTAAGCCTCAGTTTCCTTATAGAAGATGTGGGGTTGGAGTAGACATTCTCAAAGGTCTCTTGTCTAGCCCTGACAGACTATGATTTTATGAATCATCCGGGAAGAAAATCTGTACGATGGGGAAGAGCCTGCCAAGACTGGGCCTCTCATTCTGAGTAATGAATTGAAACAGCAAAGGCCTGACATCTGTTCTGATCTTTCAGGGGAAGTTGGACAAAATAATGCCTTTTTCTGAGAAATCGTTACCCACAGTGAAATACAGTATTTCCTGCCTACACCCAAAGTGAGACAGAAAACACCAGCCTCTGAGGCCCAGGGGAAAACACAGATCAGAACTCCAAGTGATGGTCACACAGGCCAATTACCTTGTTGCTGTAGACACAAAACCCCAAGAATGCTGCTATCTCCAACCCTGTGAGAGCCCGAGACCAGGAAGAATGGCCAGGGGATTCCAGAGACCCCAAAAGGGTCTGGGGGAGAAAGGGAGCCTGTGGCCCTGTGACTGGCTTCCTTACAACTGCCAAAACATTCTGGTGGACTAGGTGCTGCCTATGAAAGCCTGGATGTCATCTGACTTGTTAGCAAAAGCCCAAGCAAGGGCTGGGGCTGCAGCTCAGTGGCACAGACCTTGCCTGGCAAATGTGATTCCCTGAGTACAGTGCTCAGTATCAAAACAAAACAAAAGCCCGAGAAAGATTCTCCACCACTGACTTTGGGGGTTCTTCCCAAGAATCCACTCCAAGCCTCAGACCATCCCTCAAAACCAATTCCAAGTGCATTGTGGTGGATAATAATAACCTGGGGGCCAGAATAGAACTTTCGACACAGTGTACTTTGAAGGGACAGAGCTAGGGGAGCCCAGGTTCTAGGATCAATTATTATTATCACATCAACCTTACTGAAGATTCTGGAACTTCAAGACTGAAATGGACTTTCAGAGTGTCTCATATTGGCTCCTTCACTATGTAGGAATCCTGTCTCTCTACTCTCAACATTGTCTCAGTCAACCAGAAGCTCCATGAGAACAGAGCCTAGGTTTCTTACCCACTTCTTGGGCCAGGGTCTACACACAACAGGTCCTGAGCATATGTGCATTGGCCTTTCTACACCTTTCCTGAGAGTTCTTTCTTCTCCATTCCCTTCCTTTGTCTATACCATGAACTAAGAGGGCTTTGGGAACTGGGCTGGGAGTAGCTACCCTTCCTCTGCCTTCAAATCCAGCCAAGTTCCAACACACATTCAGACGTTTACAAAAAGAAGCTCTGAGTGTTAACGATCTCTTGTCATAGGCTCCTCCTGCATGCTTTGTCTTGGTGCTGAAGCTTACCAAGTTCTTGGACACCAAGTGTCCCTGATGGGGTGTGAGGGTGCCTTTAGGAGAAACGCTGCACCAGAGTCATGTGTTTCCCAGCTCCCCCCAGTTTAGGGCATCCACGGAGCTATCTAGAACCTGAGGCTGACATTTCCCTTCCTGAAGTCTGATTTTTGTGGGGCTTCTAATTCCTATTCCAAGTGGAGTGTCGGTGGTGTTATTAACGTCTCCCATTCACTAAACAGTTTGATTAATATCAATCTCCCTACCAGACCATAAGCTCCATGAGGGATTATATGTTTGTTTAGGTCAGCTTATATCATTGGTGTGTGGTAGAGCCCATAAAACAATAGACGGATAGATATGTTGATGGACAGAACTATAGGGCTAGACCAGGATACCAGGTAGCTACTCAGAGGCATGCTTTGGGGGGGTGGGGTTCAGAAATGGGGTCATCTTGGTGAAGGGTCTTTAGTGCTGGCCTTTTGGAATCTTTCTTCTTCTGCCCTGCCCCATCAGAGGAAAGGAGGTTATAACTTGGTTTATACTTTGAGGTCTGAATAGCCACCGGAGCCGAAAGAGGAGACCAGTATTAGAGCCCAAGGAGGTGAACAATATTAGAGGCTGAGAGAGGTTTGTAAATGAAGGAAAGAAGCAGTAGATTAGTAATCGCTCTAATTACACGGAGAAACGTGGAGCTAAAGAAGCTGATGAAACCGAGGGCAGGTGTGGCACACACTCTCCCCCTTCCTGTGGGCAGGGTGAGCCTCACAGGAGTGTAGAGATGGAGTCTCTTGGGGTAGGAAGTGTCGTCAAGGATACAGCAGGTGCCAAGACCCCAAAGGTGGCAAGATTTAGACAACAGAAAAAGCTTGGCTCCCTAAACAAGACACAAGGTGTCCTGGCATGGAGGTGAGGGGGAGGATGTGGGAAATAAGAGGCAGTTTGGGGCCTTGTGAGAGGACAGCACTGGACGAGTGTGGAAGGATGGGATAGGAAGAGAGAGTTTAAATTTTCATTCAAGAGGATTTAGACCAAAGAAATCACACTTTAACTAACACTTTCATTAAAATTGTCATGGAATAAAATCTATTAACATACAAGCTTCTCTGGCACTGTCCGCCCCAGCCTTCCCCCTTCGTGCCAACCCCTGTTAATAAGGCCCTGAACTTACCTGTTTGCTTTTTGGCCTACCCTCACTCTCCAAGGAGGGTATTATCTTTATCCAACTAGCTTTCAGATGAGTTTTAGGATATATCAATCATTCAGAATGCGGAAAGGCGGTTGAAAGGTAGGTTGAGAGGAAAGCAGATTGAAGTTAAGAGTTGCAGATTCTGTGTCTTCTCCATGGTGCTTGAACAGCATGGGCCGAGAACATGAGCAATTTTCGAATGTTTGCTCCTGAACTGTGTTCATTTGACAAAGCATTGTCTTGAGAAGGGACCACGTAGGCTCTAGGCATGTGTGAGTTTCAGTCTCTGCAAGTTGATGTCACTGTCCCCTTCCTCAAAGTCATAAGCTCTGGAAGAACAAAGACTGGGAAATTCATCCTTGTCTTTCCTGAACCCTGGGAAAGAGCTGGCCCAGAGAGAGAGTTAGAAAACACTGAAAATAAAGAGTAGTTAAGTGACTTTAGGCTCTGGACACTGCCACCACACCCCCTCATCTGCCCTTTTCCAAGAAGGTACTCTGCTTTGTTACTTGCTCATGCTCACCTTTCTCTCTCTCTCTCTCTCTCTCTATCTCGTCTCTCTCTTTCTCAATCTGATTGCAGAAGGCAGATCTGGCTGTGGCTCCACTAACCATCACCCATGTCCGAGAAAAGGCCATCGACTTCTCCAAGCCTTTCATGACACTGGGCGTGAGCATCCTGTATCGAAAGCCCAATGGCACCAACCCCAGCGTCTTCTCCTTCCTCAACCCTCTGTCCCCAGACATCTGGATGTATGTGCTCCTTGCTTACCTGGGTGTCAGCTGCGTCCTCTTTGTCATCGCCAGGTAAGACAATGCCTTGGCCCGAGCCCCATCCCAAGGCTGAAGGTGTAGGGAGCCTGACAAGTGCCCACACCCTCGGCCCTTGGCACTAGAGGCCAAAGCTCAGGCCCCTCACTGTGGTGCCTACTGCACTCTCTTCCCTGTGGCTAGGGTCCCTTCGTATTCCTCGGGAACAACCCACAGCTTGGTCCTGCCCTAGTCTGTGTTCATGACTCTGACGTGCTGCATTTTAGCCTGGGTCCCAGGAACAGGCTTGGAGAAGTCACTTCATTGCTTGGAGCCGCACTTCCGGGACCGAGTATCAGACACAGCTGAAAACTTGGGAAACAGGCTCCTTATGTGCTTTTCACAGCTGTAAAGGGGTCCTATCCCACAAAGTCATATGTGTGCCCACCTGCAGAAACATGGTATATACACACACATGTGCACACACACACACACACGATGTTTGGGACAAGTACAGAACCATAGTGTGTGTGTACATTAGATCATTAACATGACAGAGACATGGTACACCCTTGCTGATAAGCAGTAGAAGATCACTAATGGACAGATTGAGCCTGGTGTTTAGTGAGCGCCTAGCGTTTGCTGAGCACCACACTCTGTGCTTTATACCTGCTATCCTACTTCATTCTCCTCATGAAGAAGAGATGCCTGGGGCCCAGCTCATGCAAGTAGAAAGTGAGGCATCTGGCCCTTGAACTTGGGTCGCTGAGTGTCTTGCCTGCTACCCTCTGACCCTGCCCCACGTGGTGGTATAGGCCAGCCCCACCCCCTCCCAGCTGGGCCACATGCCCCCCTCCCCCCAACCCCTGTCCAGACTTCTACTCTGCTTCTTTTTTTCTCTGTATCCTAACAAGACACAAAGAGAGACTTCTCCAAAGAAGCAATTTGAGATCCAAGGACTTGGTGCTCAGCCTTTTTTTCTCCTGAACCTTCTTTGAAGGCCTTCCCCTCTCTCTGCTACATTTACGCCCTCCTCACAAGGAAAGACCAGAGGAAAGGAGACAGGGATAAAATCACCCAGTTCTCTGGCCCAGTGCCGTGGTAACCACCCCATCTGACCAGCTCTGTCAGCTGCTGAGCCGTCACAGCGAGGCCTTCATTATGCCGCTTGTCTCTAATGGTCTAACAGGCCTTTGAAAGCCATGAGCCACTCTCCGGCTGCCCTCTCCAGAATGTCAGGGGCTCCAGCCGCCTCTCAGCAGCTGTTCTCTGCTCTGCTCTGCTCTGAGGAGCTTTCCCAGCTTCATCTGAGGCTATCTGATGTGCGTCCGTCTCTCTCAGCCTGCCCTCCTGTCCTTCCCTCCTGGCTAGGAAAGTTCCAGGAGTCTGACTTCCGACTTCTGGGAAGAGAGGATTTCTAGAGGGAAATATTCAGGATACCACAGAGAGAGGAGGATGACAAAGGTCTTCTCCGCAGAGCTAGGGGCATCGCAGTGTGGTTGTCACTTTGTGGAACATCCACACAACACAACCTAAGTGCTGCTGCAGCAGTCGGGGTGGGATAATTACCCACTTACAGAAGCAGAAAGCAAGGCTCGGAGAGGTTGTGTCATGGCCTGGTGTCAGAAAGCTTTACCTTGCCACGGTTGGGCCAGAACTGTCCAACTTTAAATGAAACACGGTGGATGCCAGGCAGGCAGATGGCACAAAGGAGAGAAGCAGGCCAGGTGATGGCAGCAGGCATGGGAAGGGTCTAAGCAGAATGGAGAGAGCACACAGCCAGCTCATGGGGGCACGGTTAGACGGAGACACAGGGCCTCTGTTGCTATCCTTGTAATTCCTAGAGCAAGACTTAGATTTTGATGTGGCATCTCATTGTTTTTCTAAGTAGCCAAAAATTTTACAATATTATCAGGGTTAAGTACAAGATGCTTGAGGAGTGGACACAGAACCCAAAATGACCTGTGCCCCCTAGGGTACTCCATGGTACTGCTAGAGATCTGGACCCAGCTGCCCACCGTGGGTGCTCATGGCTGAGATGTCATCCTGAGTGCCTGGCACTGGCAGTAGCACTGAGAGTGAGCTGCCCATCCAGCCCCTGGGAGCCACTTTCTGGGCAGGTCTTGCATAAATGAGGATCCCGGGGAGGAGATGTCTGTCCCGCCATGGCTGGGACTGGGGTATAGCTTTCTCCACTGAGTGGAGCCACAGTGTCTTGGGTTAGTAGCTTCTAACTCCCATCTGCTTACACGTGGAGCACCCACAGCCACAGCCACAAGTCTAAGATCTACCGTTAACTGCATATGGCACCCGCCTCCCTGTCCAGCAGCGTCCATCCCCTCCACTTCAACCCCTTGGAGTCTGGACCCCCGTCTTCTACCTGCAGCATCATAGTCTCTCTATGTGTCTCTGTAAAATGGACACATGTCACCCTGTGGGCATCCAAGGGACCCCTTCTCAAGTATATTTTTGTTCCACCTCAGGAAATTTGTCCTGTGAAGAGTCACCATTGAACCACACTCTGGAATCTCAAAAGCCCTTACAGTAAAGCACCTGTTGTCATTGGTGTCCCTAGAGGTTATCTGAGGAGGTTTCCTTCAGCTAAGGGTGCAGTGGTGGGAAGCAGGGATGGTGCCAGTGCCCACCAACAGGGGAACTGTTGCAGTTGCTTGTGACATGCTCACAGGGCATAAGGTAAACCCAGAAGGACCAATCTGGAGAGGGGTTGATGATTTCTTAAACAAAAAACCAAATTCCCTGACAGTACAGTGACACGATATAGTATTTTTCTGATAAAAATGGCATGCCGTGAGTGTCACTAGGACCATAAACAAGCAGACTCCTGGAGTTCCTCTCAGAAATCACTTTCCACCTGTCTCCCAGGCCTCCTTCTCATGCCCAGAGATGTCTTGTCCCCGGTGAGAAGTGTCATGGCTGAGCCTTTTAACTCACTGCCCGATCACAGGAAGTTCTAAGTGTCTCTCTCAGTCACAAGCGCTGTGAAATTAGAAATTAGAGTCTTAATCCTATGCATTTCCCCAGATTTGTCTTCGTTTGTGAGTCAGAGTTCTCTCCGCCTGTCCGATGGGCCCCCGCGGCAGCGCCCTCCCGGTCAGCCCTGTTTCTCCAGCGGCCCATCCCGATAGCCTCTGCCTGTTGGAGTTATTGCCCTTCTAGGGTGCAGTCAGGGTGGACCTGGGCTGGCTATCTTTTCTGCGTGGGTTCAGTGGGGAAGTCCTGTGCACCCAGTGTCCTCAGACGTGGTGGCCCTGGGCTTATGGCAGTGACTAATCTGCTTCCACCTGCGAAGCTTGCATCGCCTGGTGCCTGCCCTCCAAACTCCCCCGGTGCCCCGGCCCAGTGCCAGTGTCCCGAGAGCCCTCCCTCCACTCTGCTCTGAACGCCCAGCTCTCCACGGGCTTTTTCCACAATCCCTTCTCACAACAGCCTCTCATCTCCGCTCTGCTGATCCTCCATCTCTTCTTTGTGGATTTTACAGCCTCTCAACAGTGCGTGGTCAGTTCCTTTGAAAATCCTCAACTTGGTTGAGAAGTCTCCCTTTGGAATTTCCTGTCTGAGAGGTCTTTCCACTCCGTAAGAACACGATTCTTCTCACATGAGCCCTGTTGATCAGTCTGTAGCGTACGGGCTTTCGTAGAAGGGCGATGGAAAGGAGTATCACATTGAAGGGCCTCACACTAGAAACCAAACCAGAATTTCCTGGTCTTGTCTCTCGTGCCAGCCTCCTCCCACTCTCTCCGCTGGCTGTGCCCCCAGCCAGGAATCTCTCCAGCATCTTCAAACCCACATCCTGCCAATTGGAACTCAGGCAGTCAACCAAGATTCCCTCCAGTAATCAGGAGTCATCTTCCTCCGAGGCAGTGGGGGGCTTTAAATAACATTTTCCCCTGTCATGTATGTGTTTGTATATTCAAAAAGAAAATTCAGAAAAAATGTTGCCTACCACATTGTTCTCTCCCAATGGGTGGGACGCTGGCGTACTTTTACTCTCTCCTCTGTTCTATACTGTTTGAATATTTCATAGGTGCCTTTTCCTTTTTTTTAACATTTAAAAAAATTATACAAGACATTCAAAAGCATCTTCTCATTTTTAAAAATTCATATAACCCATATAAAGCAACAGCCCTCCCTCAAAGTCCTTCTGCCTTTCTGACTTCTCTCTCCAGAGATAAATACTGATATTCTCTATAGAGAGCCTTCCAGACCCTTTAGGATACATTCACATCTAAACACACAGAAAGAACTCTACATGTCTTCAGGAGTCTATTTATATAAATGCGATCATATTGTTCTGATTTGTATCACTCTCTTTTGTGCAAATGGTAGGAGCTGAAGATCTTTCCCCATCCACACATCTCGAAGTTCCCCGCTCTCTTTTAACAGTGACATGATATTTCAAAGGACAGTTGCAGCGTGGTTTATTTAATCGTCCCTCTATTGAAGGACATTTAGGTTGTTTCCAGTTTTTCGCCATCACAAACAACGCTTTGATAAACACCTTCAATCTGCTTCCTGCATGTACAGGTGCTTTTTCTCGGACGGAAAATGAGTTCCAAAACTAGTAGCTGAAAGGGCACACGCACTTTTAATTTTAAGAGGTGTCACTGAGTTACTTCTGCCATCCGAAAAGGACACTAACTGTAAAGAACCAGAAAAATAGCCCTGTCACTTGCTTTCCTTCTGGGAAGAACAACCAGGGCGTGGGTGCTGGAGTGGCCGGCACACCACATCTATGCTTGGTCTCTGTTGATGCAGTATCCTTCCCTCCACCTCCCTATGCTCAGCCTTGCTACCTCCTTCTCTTCCCTCCACAGGTTCAGCCCCTACGAGTGGTATGACGCTCACCCCTGCAACCCTGGCTCCGAGGTGGTAGAAAATAACTTCACCCTGCTCAACAGCTTCTGGTTTGGAATGGGCTCCCTGATGCAGCAAGGTGAGTGTCCACTGTCCCTCCTGCTCTCCCAGGAAGGGAGTTTTCCCGGTAGGTCAACAGCCCCTGTGCAGTTGGCAGAACCAGCCCATGCTCCAGTGGTAGCCTCCAACCCTGCAGAAGGTTAGAGACACCCTGATGTGTGTCCTGGACCCCGAGGCCCACCCCACTAGGGCTCTGGTTGGAACCAGCTCAGGATCTGAGGCCAAAGCATGTCAGCCACCCTGACCTATGGTTTGCATGATGCAGCCTCAGCACCTCCTTCTGCAGCTAAAGGGGGTGCAGAGCATCTTGTTTACTGAGCCAACCACCTATGATCTCTGCTGCCACAGAATGAGGGCTGTGGATGGGGAATACTGGAGGTAGGGAGGTGGGTGGATGGCCACTGCAGGGAGGAGAAGATGAGACCTTGGGGGAGGCAGTGTCCATGACTGGGGAGAGGAGGTAACTAAAAGAACTTCAGAATGTAGGATGGTCAGAAGTTGATAATCCCTAGGCATGGGAACCCAGGTGACAGAGAGTCCTGGGTTCCTGGGAACCCTGGGAGGAGTCCCAGGGAGAAGAGTCCTGGGAGGAGAGTCCATCTGGGAGAGGAGACCCACAGAAGGACACGATTCTCTTACATCCTCCAAAAGACCAAGTGCTGCCCCTGACCCTGTGCAGGTCACTAGCTTTTTGGGAACATCCACAGCTGCTAATATATCAGGAAGCAGTGCATCTGCTGTAACTGGAAGTTGTGAGATGCAGGGCCGTGGAGGAGTTGGAGGGCAATTGCAGGGGTGGCCCAGCTAGGAAAGACCCCAGAGAGCCACCCATCCCTGCCTCTGCCCAGAACTATGTGTCCACTGCCTTTGCCTGTGGAGTTCCATTTCCAGAGTCTCTTACCTGACCCAGAGTGGCGGCGGGGGGAGGCAGCCAAGTCTCTGCCTGTGTAACTAGGGCCAGGAATAAGGAGCCTCAAGGGACAAAGAAAATGTCCTGTCCTTCACGCATCTCTGTATAACCCCAAGCCCCAGAGCAGCGTCCCAATCTTCAGGAGACACCCGTCAGCAAATTAACTATTAAGAGTATTACCTGGAGTGTCCACTACTCACCATGCTCTGTGTGGTGTAGTTGCATGGAGAAGAGAGAGTAGCTCTTTCCTATATCCAGTCACTCAGAATCCGGGGACAGGCTCTGACCCAGGCAGAGAGCCAAGGGTCTAGCAGAGCTGCCCAAGAAAACGACTGCAAGGAGGCCCTCTCCTTCAGGGGACAGCTGGAGCCATGGTTGGGATAACTTGGGGAGGCTGAAAGGGGCTGTGTGGTGAGAGGGCTGGGCAGCCCCACAGGTTCCAGCAGCTGGGAAGTAACAGGCAGTTTTCCAGGGAAATTCCTCTACCTGTCCCCACTATTAATGAGTGTCCTGAAGCCTCACCTCGCTTCTTAGCCCATTATCTTTGTTCAGTGACAGTTGGGAAGGACCTAGATACCCCTTATTGCGGTAATAACTTCCCCTCTTTTATTGCCTGCTGCTATTCAAAGCCCTGGCCCCCCATGCCTTCCCCACACGGTTTTGATTAGGAAGAAGAAAATAGTTATGTATTTGAAAAACTCTCCCTTGAGTGATTTCTTTGAGAAAAAAAAAAAATCATCCATATCAAAGCAGACGCTTTTCAGATTGCAGGTCCAAATATTCTGGAAAGTTCAGAAGTCACTTGCTATTTAAATCTCTTGAAAGCCGCCTAGTTAATTACTTCAGTTAGAAGGTTTCATCTGAATTACATTCCACACCCAAGGTCGGGAGGAAGAGTGATATATTTCAGCAAAGAGATTCCAAAAATGTTGATTTTTCTCCTGCTGCCAAATGCCACATAGCAATCTTATATTTGTATACCACTTGTATTTCTGACACAATTTCTTCTGAAATTATATCATTGCAGCATCACAATATTTCTGGGAGGCTGGGACAGAGGAAGGACAATTCTGCCCTGCGGAGTCCCAGAGAGGGGCAGTGTGTGGCAGAAGCTCACGCAGTGTTGGGAAGAGGGTTCACTCTTCAGGGGTTCCATACTCTACGTGTTCTTCACCAGGGCCCCACAGTGGCCCCTGGATAGGCAGCAAGGGCTGCAAGGCCCTGTGAGCTGTCGTGTGTGTGTATGTGTCTATGTGTGCATGTGTGTGCACGTGTGCGCACGCACAGTGTTTCTGAGCCCAGGAAAGCTGATCAGACACACAGATTGGCTGTCCCACTCCCACCTGCAGTCCCTGATGCAGTAGCCCTGGGGCGGGGCCTGAGAATGAGTATTCCCAACAAGTTCCCAGGAGATGCTGATGTGTGACCACATTCCAAGGGTGTGAATGGAGTCCCCACCTGGGGACCTGAGCAGCCCTGGTCTGCGCCTTGTAAGATGCTGCTGTCTCCTTTTTCAGGGTCTGAACTGATGCCCAAAGCTCTGTCCACACGCATCATTGGTGGTATCTGGTGGTTCTTCACGCTCATCATCATCTCATCCTACACAGCCAACCTGGCTGCCTTCCTCACAGTGGAGCGCATGGAGTCCCCCATCGACTCTGCCGATGACCTGGCCAAGCAAACCAAAATCGAGTATGGGGCCGTCAAGGATGGGGCCACCATGACCTTCTTCAAGGTGAGGCGGGTTCCTCTCCACTGCAGTGCCACAGGCTGACCCACCACTGACCTTCATGGATAGAAGAGGGAAGGGATGACGGGATCCCTGTCCTCCCCAAGGTCAGAGCCAGCGAGCCAGAGCCCCTGGAGCTCAGCCCCTCCCTATTCAACTGCTGACTTCGGGGAGCTGTGGTGATATGAGCTGTACAAGTAGGTCTCAGCATAAATCTAGAAGTTTCTGTGCCTGGGACAAGCTGTAGGAATAAATCATCAAGGAAAGACAGATAGGAAAAAGGAACAGGTGCAGGGGTAGGAGGAGGACCCCAGACACACAGGCAGGTCCTGGAACCGTGGCTCTGGGTCATGTCTGGGGGTCTCATGCCATCCATCAGCTGGCCTAGGGTTGCGGGGAGCTGTCCACCTCAGAGTGCTATGGGGCATGGGCCTGAAAGAAGGGAGGAGGCTTAGAAGGCAAAGGATCGGTTACAAACCCTGCTTATTAGCGTGTTACACTCTGAGAATGCTGGCATCTTCCAACAGGATCCCTGTCACCTGCCTGAGTGACTCTCCAGCCATGACTTTGTTGCTTCAGCTACTTTGAAAATGTTGGCTGTGTTGCTCAATGTCTGTTAATCTTTTACAGGTTTAGACTGTGAGGTGTGAGATACAGGGATGTTGGGGGGTTGGAGGGCAATCACAGGGGTGGCCCAGCTACGAAAGACCCCCATGAGAGGCAAGGGCTTTGAATAGCACCTCTGAAATGGCTTTTAGGTGTCCTTGTGCATCCGGAAGAGTAGTAGCTGCCAGGGCTGAGGCTCACAATGATGCTGAAGCTACACCCAGTGCTTAGGTTCATGTCACCTTCACGAGTCTTGTGTGTGAGGTTGGTGCTATAGTTATGCTAATATAATTATAATTATGCTAATTTACCCATGTAGGAACTGAGGCTCAGAGCAGTATTTCTTTTTTTTCTTTTTTTTTTTTTTTAGACAGGGTCTTGCTTTGTAGTTTGGTTCTGAGCTCAGCCTCCAACTCACATCACAGCAATCCTCCTGCCTCTGCCTCCCAAGTGCTGGGATGACAGGTGTGAGCCACCCACCCAGCACTGTGGTATGTGGTACTGATTGCTGCTGGGTGTGAGTCTCCACACCCAGTACTGTATGTGGTTACTGGGGGATTGAACCCGGGCCCTTGTGCTTACAAGACAGGCACAGGAACCACTGAGCTAAATCCCCAGCCCTCAGAGCAGTATTTCATCCCAAGACTCACAACTGGTGGAGCCAAATGCTGCCGTAAGTCCTCTGCCTTCCCCCAAAGCCTGAGAACTAAGCCAGCAGTGCTGGGGCTTGAGTACATGTTTGGGTGCCTGGGAGGACTCGGTACCACATGGAGCACTGGTTTCATCCTCAGGCTGTCTGGCCCAGATGTCTGGGTGGGGTTCAAGAATGAGGGTCTCTGAGAAGTTACTGAATACTGTTGTCACAGCTGGTCCAGGGACCACACTTTGGGAACCATAGCTCTCGTGACCTATCAGAAATGCTCAGGAGGGTTTTGAACTCTGCGGATAAAGATTGATTTGTTGCCTGTCTCCGTCATTCTGGACGCCTGGTGCTCCTCTTCTCCAGCTCCAGTCCTCCATCCCTCGTCCCCTGCCTCCTAGGCTACGAGATGCACTGAGCCTCTAGTGGGATCAGAGTACAGAAAGGAGAAGTAGAGCAGGGAAGCCCCCCACACTTGGGCACAGGGTCCCTCAGCACTCTCCCACCCGCCCTTCCACACCCCTCCTTGAGATTGGAAGTGGCTCATTACAGAGAAAGCCGGAGGGGGGGTGGGTGGCACGACAGGCAGTCCTGTAGATGTTGCTACTCCCGTCAGGGGCTGCAAACGCTACCTGCCTAAGAAGTGACAGCATGTATTTAGAGCCAGGGGAAAATAAAAGCATCATCAGAGGCATGTCGTGAGCTCTGTGGGACTCTGTAAGTGCGTGCGTGGATGTGAACAAGTATGATTGGATGTGGGCAGGTAGCAATAGATAATGCACAGAGAGGTACATGTGTACATGCATGTGTGCACCTGTGTGCCCATGTCTGAGAGTCTGCCTGTGTGGATGCATATGTGTCTGTGCTTGGACACGAAGTGCGTGTTGGTGAGCTTCTGTGTAATGCAGCTCATGATCTGGACACGCGTGTATGCCAGAGGGTCTGTGCGTATATGTGCACAAAAGCTGTATGTGCTTAATGTTCCCCTGGCTGCCCCCAGCTCAGTGGGGGAGGGGAAGCATGTAATGACCTGTGTGTGTCTCCGCAAGTGTACGTGTGTATGTGTGCACCTGCTCTTGCCTGTCCCCAGGCTGTGGCCCAGCCCTTTGACGAAGCCCGAGCCTCTCTCATGCATTACGCATGAGCCTGTCTCTAAGCAGGGCTCCCGATCAAAGGGAAGCGGCATAAATAAGCCCGACGCAGGCTCATTGCTGCTGATTGGATGCCCTCTCTCCCTCCATGCTCAGATGCTCAGATTGGCTTCCCAGAGCCTGGCCCCAGCTCCCCACAGAGCTCTGTCCTCAGCATCAAGCAGCACCTCCCGCAGCCTTCTCTGCCTCCACCCACCTTCCCTGCAAATGGCATAGCAGGGAGACAAGGGGAGGGACACGGATGCTGCTGCCCACCTGAGCTTCTAGGACCCCAGGGCCTGTGCTCACCAGGGCCCTCTGGCCAGAAGCACAAACCACAGGTCCCCCTGCAGAACTGGCTCCAATTTCATTCTCTCCCGGGGTTAATTAATCCCTCTCTGTGTCTGGCCACATTGTTTTCCACCTCCATTCTATGAAGCTCCTCTCACCCGGACATCCCCCCGTGGCAGCAAGAGCAGAGGGCCGTGATGTGGGAGGGAAGGAGTACAGACTGAGCACACTGACCTTGGATCAAAGATGAGTTAGAAGCACAGCACCCACCCACGACGTGTCTGGACAGACCTGCTTCCTCCCACTCGCTGCCCCTGGCTGGACCTCTATCATGCCTCCCTCAGGGCCAAGAGCTGCTCCTTGTCACCGAGTGTTTGCAAGTTGGAGCTGGAAAGAGACCTGAGTTTGACCTTGAGTAGTAGAGATATAGAGGGATTGAGTGTTTTGCCCATGATGACATCACAGGTCAATGGTGGAGCCAAGTTCAGGGCCAGACACACTGTCTACACACACAATGCCCACTCCTATACCCACTCTGGGGTCTTCTCCTGAAGGGGGTCTGTCCTTCCCAGAAGTATATATTGTGAAGTTGATACCAGGATTGGAGAGGTGTCAGCTCCAAGAGCAGACTAGAGCTCTAGGAGACACTCATATTCACTCATATCAGCTCGTAATAACCCTAGAAGGTAGATTATTAGGATAATCTCCATATTCACACAGAACTCACTTACCGAAGACACACAGCTAGTGAAAGTGGAGCTGGGATTTGAACCCAAGCAATCTGGCTCTAGTGCCTATGCTCCCCGTAAAAACCCTGCCAAAGTCCTCTGGAGTCACTGGGGGAAGAATGAGGCCAGTCAGGTGAGCTGTATCCACAGCCTAACATGTCCTGAAGTATTCAGTAGTCACTGAAGATTAGTACATGCTGAGTTGACACTGCTGTAGAATTAAAAGATGGAATTAAAAGGGGTCAGGAGTGGAGCGGAGCAAATACAGGAGGCAGTGTTGAGAACCAGCACCCAGTGGGTGGCATCCCATAAGTATCTCCAAGTACACACCAGTGTTCTTCATTTCCATGGTCTCAGGGAGGCTGTGAACAGTCTTATAATCCCCCTTGGCTGACAAAGGGAGGGAGGCACCTGGCAATGCTCAGAGACAACAAGAGCGAGAAGCAGGGTGTCAGAGTCCTGGGGCCTCTGTGCCTCTTGGTCTCAGCGCACGGCCTGCACGATGTGTGGCCGGAGGCAGCCGCATCACTCTGGAGGAGGTCCCTCTCAGAGTTGTCAGGGAGCAGCACACATCGCAAACAGCATCTCCTGTGTTGTCCTCCCTCCGTCTTAGAAGATAAAAATTAATTAGGAGATGAAAGAGAAGGCTTTTGAAAGCACTGTTTGGCTGTAAAAATATGTAGGCAACATGTAAAGGAGAACATGGGGGACTTTGTGCTTTGCACGGAGGGTTGAGCAGCTTTGAAGGGAGAGGATGTGGAAAGACAGGTTCTGCTGAGACTTAGCCTTCTTTGGTTGGAGGGGCTGGGGAGCTGACACTGTGTGGGAGAGGGCAGCTGGAGAAAAGAGTGGGAGCTGGGATTCCTGAATCTGACTCCCCAAGCCTGGACATCCTCCATCTTGAACATCCTGGCTCACTCCCACCACATCTTGCCCTGCAGCTGCATAGCAGACTCTCCCGGAGCTAGACGGCTCAGAGCATATTCCCCAATCTCAGCTCCAGTTTCCCCAGACCCATTTGCCAATCTCTCTGTAGCGTGAGCCCTGCCTTTCAGCACAGGTAGGGTGAGGGGATGATGTGTAGTGACCTAGCAGCATTCGGTGCACACAGCCTGGTGCAGACAGCACCAGTCTCAAAGGACCGAGATGTCATCCTCAACTGACATCTCTGCCAGGTGACCTTAAACAAATCAGGCCTCAAGATGCTCACTTACTCCTCATGGTTATGGCTCCCACCCTGCAGCAATTTGCAAGAGGATTCGCTGTGCTACTTACTACCTTACAGTGATCACCCCAGGGCTAGAGATGCTCTTGCCCAGAAGTCCTTTCCTGAAGTAGATGACTCCACACACGTTGGAGAGGGACCAGCCAGAAAGTGTCTGGAAATTCCCTCAGGTCCCTCAGCACTGGGCCTTTTGAGCTTTATAGAGGACGTTAATGTCGTGGGTTGACTGACCACCTGCCTCTGCTCAGTGCTAAGCACTTAGGGAGGAGCCCAGAGGTCTACAGATGGGAGACATGCAGAAAGAGCAGGCAAGGGAGCAGCAACGGGGCAGGAGGAGGGCCAGTGGTGACGGGGAAGTCATGGAAAAGCACTAAGTCACCGGTGACCTCCCAGTGCCTTTGCTTTCTCATCTGCGAACAGTTTAATACTTGGCCTCACAGAGTTCTTGAGATGAATGAATGCAGTCATTCATACATACAGCTGAGGACGCCATATACCTGCCACAAAGTAGGCGCGCAGTTCATGCTAACCATCTTTATTGTTTCTTGTTGCCCACGAATAACACACAGCCCACAGGCATGACTTTTGGGAGCCCAGAGATTGCATTATTTGTTTTACATAGAATTTCTTTTTTAAAGTAGTTGCCAGCATTTTAAAATTTGAAGGCTCTCACATTTTAAAAATTCACATTTCCAGTCTCGAAAATGTGAAATGTCTGGCATCACTGAGCTGGTTCTTCCGCACAGCAACAGTTTCTGGTGGCTCAGAGGCCATGTCTGTTTCCACCGTGTGAACCCACACGGCCTCCTTAGTTCTTCCTACTCTCTGCAGGTCCCAGTCGGCGTGTGAGTTTCTACCCCAAAATATTGTGTCATTTAATTTCCATGACCCCCTTCTTTTATTTTTCCCTTCCCTTATCTTTCTCCTTCTTTCTTTCTTTCTTCTTTTCTTTCTTTATCGCTCCTTTCCTTCAATTTTTTCCTGCAGTGACAGAGATTGAGCCCAGGGCCATCACACTGAGCTATACTGCAACCCTTTATTTTTTAACTTATTTATTTATTTATTTTGAGTCAAGTTCCCACTAAGTCACTAAATTTCCCAGGTTGGGCTTGAATTTGAGAGACTACTGCTTCAGCCTCCCAGCACATTAGGAAGACAGGTGTGCCCACCCACACCTGACTTTCTCCCCAAATGAGCTCCAAATCGATTTCAAGCCCTGGCTTGTGTATTAACGAGGGCCTCGTGTGAGTAACCCTGGGTGGCCAGCATCCTCAAAACCTGAATTTTACAGATGTGGAGAGTGAGGCTTATAGACATGACACCTCTGGGCTGTGGTCACAAAAGGAGCTGGCATTTAAACCCAGATTGCTGCGACACCAGAGTCCCTGCAGTGGAGTTACCTCTCCCGCTACCTCCACTCCCATCCTTGTGGCCCTCACAGCCAACAGCCCCTCTCAGTGCCAGGCTGGGATTCAGGCAAGCCTCAGGTTGCTCCTGGGGCAGAGAGCCTGCGAGCCTGACTCACCAAGGCACCTGTGACAACAGGCAGAGGCGGGGGACCGGACATAGCTTCTGGTCCCCACGGAAGTAACCTGAGAGAAGTGATTAACTGCCCCAAGACATGGATCCAGTAAGGCCAAAGATTCCACATCCAGGAATAAAAATGCTAATTAATTCAGAGAAGAGTCTCCTTTTCTATATGGAAAATACCCACAGTCTTGCATAGAATCACATTGCTACTGCTTCTCTGCATACAGCTCCTTAAGATTCAGCCCTTTTGAAACTGATATATATATATTTATATATGTATATATAGACTTATATACATTCTCTTGTACAGAAATGTTAAATTCTCAAGATTAAGTATCTTCAGTTGGAGAAAATCAATTTACTTCTCTGAGGAGGCTAGAATTGAAAGTCGTGAGCCTGAAACTTATTTTCTTGCCAATTTTTCTGATAAAAAAAGCATCTCTGTCCTGGCAGATCGCCCTGGATTGGCTGCTCCAAATGATACCATTAATTGATCTGGGTGAGTGGCCCTGAAGTAATCCTACTAAGGTCCCACCAGAACGGGGACCAGCAGGATGATGTGGGAGCTGTCATACAGGAGACTCCGTCCGCTGGAGTGGTGGCTGCTGCTCAGGCCAGTGACAGGAGCACAGGCCTCTCATCACCAGCCCCACGGGGAGGAAGAGCTGAGATTCCACAGGCAACCCCAGCTCTGTCTCTGCTGCTGCGGATGTGCCAGAGGGGACTCTTCACACTCTCAAAACTGTCCAAGGACGAAAGGACAGAACTTAGGAGAAAACAGGGCCCATGAGCAGATGTACTGTGAATGTGGGCCCAAGACACAGAACCAGGAGAGAGGGTGGCCATTCCAGGGAAGCAGATTTCAGACCCGTCTGCCTGAACGTGATGGAGCCTGTGAGCGAGGGGCCCTGGCGTGGGAGAGTGACACCACTTTAAATCCATGTCCCAGCCCCTTTCTGCCTTGGTGTCCCCTCCCGTCTAACTGGTCCACACGCTCTGGTGTCCTTTCCCATGTTTCTCATTCATGTCCTTTACCCATTGGGGGCCTTCACAGATCTGTTTCACAGCCCATCGGCTCAACCTCCCGCCCTGCCAAGCCTCTATCCGAGTCTCCTTCCTCTACCTCCAGTGCCGAATTCCTGGGGAAAGCTTATTTCAGTATCAGGAAGGCCGATGTCGAGGAGGAATAAAAGGGGTGCAGCATAGGAACTGTGGAGAAAGAGGTGTTCTGATCCATTCTGGGACAAAGAGGTTGGGTGGGCTTCCTGAGTGGTTCCTTGGCTACTATTGTCAAGACTCAAAAGTTACAGGTGACTAGTTGTGTGAGACAGTAAGATGAGCAAGCAGGAGGAAGGGATAGATGGGAGCTGATGGATACACGAGGAAGGGTGGACAGATGGCTGGACAGAAGGAAGACAGGATAGATGAACGTGCAACAGGCTGGGTGCATAGTCAGATAGTTGAACACACTGGGATGTAGGATGTGTGGAAGTATGACAAGATGAATGAGTGGGAGAGACGGATGCCTGCATGGATTTATGCAGGCACACATTCGGAAGTATAAGGAAAGCCCTGATTGCTTCCTGTGTTTTTGGTTCCCACATCTGGTGGAAGAGGGAGAGTCTGGAAAGCAGAAGAGTCAAGAATGGAAAGGAGTTGGAGTCACAGGAGAAATAGTACCATTTAGGTCATGAGGCCAAAATGCTGGAAAATCTGTAAGCTTAAGTATCTGGCAAGTCAGGGAGAGTTGGACTGGATAATTTGATTATAAGAGTAGTTGGAATTCATGGTTATCTGCAAAAGCAACTAAATCGGAGCTCGTGTCAGTATATAGGTGAGAGAGTGCATCAGTTATCTGCGGCTGTGTAACAAATGACCCAAACTTAGTGTTTTAAAACAACATGTGTCATCTCCCAGTTAGTGGGTCAGGAATCCAGCACAGCTAGCTGAATCCTCAGGCTAAGGGCTTTTCCTCCTGAAGCTGTGGTCGAGGTGCTGCCTAATGCTGCAGTCCTTTACAGGGACAGCTTCCGTGGGGGATCCCAGTTCCTCCTAAGTGGCCAGGCTGAAGGCTTCGGCTCTTTGGAATTCCCCAAAAGCAACTCATGATGAGGCAGCACTTCTGCCAGAGGAGAAAAGCCAGAGAAAACCCAAACAAGGGGAAGTCAGTCTCTCATAACTTATCTTGGACATATGCAGTCGCTTCAGAGGGAGTTCAAAGCAAGTGAGTAGGTCCAGCTGGCAGACAAATGCCAGGGATGTCACAAAGGTCTCTGTACCAGCAGATGGGGATCCTTGGGAGCCATTTAGAACCTGGGCTGAAGCGTACAGAGAAAGATACGGGGGAGGGAAGCTGTCACCAGGAGAATCTGCAGATCAGAAATAATCCAGGAAACAGAAACACGGGGGGTGCTGGAATTACTGAAAATGAGGTGTATCTTTAAGGGCAAAGAAGCTAGTGGGGCATTTTGGAAAGAGCTAAGTTGAAAGGGTAGCTGGGAAAGTGGAGCTACAGGACCTGAAGCCAGGGAAGCACAGGCAGAGGGAGAGGTGCTGAGGGCTGGAGTAGCACCCAGCCAGGAGGGCCCGGAGCAGCCGGTGAGCTGAGCATCTGAGCTCTTGGTGACTTTGGGTTTGGGGCAGATTTACAGGCAGGAGCTGGGCAGTCTGTCTATGAAGGTGCCCTATGCTTGCACCCAAAGGGGGAACTGCCGGCACTCTGCTAACCCCAGCACAGATGGATCTCTGGAGGATTCTGTGTGCTGGGTCCTGTCCTCACTGCCTCTGGGGTACAGTGGGGCCTCCGGGACCAGTTTCCAAAGGCTGGTGCCTTGTCGTCGGCTCCCCAAGTCCCCCTGGCAGCACAGCTTCTTCCTCATCCCCTGCCCATCCCCCAGGCCTGTGTCAGACTATATGCGCACACCCATGCAGTCACTTACACCGGAGCTGGGCTGGGCGCCAGTCAGACAGGTTGACTTCACAGAAAGCCATGGCCAGATTTGGACACCAGTGATACGATGGGCCCTGCAGAGACACCCGCTCCCCCGAGACTGACTGGGACAGGGTGGTCCGAGGTGGGAGCAGGCAGCTGGCAGCACTAGGCTCCTGAGAAATCTCACCAATGCCAGGCACCCTGCTCAGCACGGTCAGTCCCAGCCCTCCTCCTGCCATCCTCAGAGACTCTCTGAGCCTCCCCAGTGCAGCTCTGGCAGCCATGCCCAGACCTGGTCTTAGGGATGCTGGTTCTGCCCAGAAAACGTGTCCAGCCAGGGGCCTGTGGCCCGAGACTCTGGAGCAGCCGCCCAGGGTTTGCAGGTGCCTGAGTGCTCACCCTCCTAGAGAAGAACAGGCCAGAATCTGTACTTCACACAAAGTCTCCCTTTGGAAGAGTACAGAAGGGCCTGCTCAGGTGGACGTGAAGCGGGGGCCAGGCTGCTGATTCTGCCCTCACCGCCATCCGTCCTTCCATCCTGCCAGGCAAAGTGGCTAAATGCTTAGTGCATAGACTCCAGCACCAGGAGGCCTGGCTGGGAGGCTTCTATCTGCCTTTCAGGCTGTGCATAGCCAGAGGCAAGTTATGAAGCTGGACCCCAATCAGCCCATGGAGCGGAGTTAATGAAGGCACCTGCCCACTGTGGTCACGGTGAAAAACAGTGACTGAATAAGGCAGATGAGATATTAAGAACAGAGTCTAGATGTGCTCATTGTTTAATACAGTTAGAGAAAAATTAATTTTTAAAAAGTCAGTCTGAACTGGACCTCGCAGTACCGGAGGCTGAGGCCGGAAGATCACAAGTTTGAGCCCAGCCTCAGCAAATCAGCAACTTAGTGAAACCTTGCCTCAAAATGTAAAAAATAAAATAAAGGCCGGGAATGTAACTTAGTACAAAGACTCTGGGTTCAATCCAGTACCATGAAAAAAGAAAAAGTCAGTTGGCAAACTATATGTGCCATGGTAAAGAACCAGAGTTTCCAGAAAGTGGGCCTGAGTCTCGGTCTCAGCTTTATCACTCCGCACTCATGGGTTCGGGGACTCTCCTCACAGGCCTCAGTTTGCACATCTGCACAATGGGTGCTGCTCCCTTACTCCGAGTTCATTCCCTGAGCCATGCCCTGCTGAGCAGGTGAGCCCAGCTCAGTCCTGCGGGCTCAGTCACCATGTATGCTTCCCCTTCCCTCCTGGCCCAGAAATCCAAGATCTCCACCTTTGAGAAGATGTGGGCCTTCATGAGCAGCAAACCCTCCGCACTGGTGAAGAATAACGAAGAGGGCATCCAGAGGACGCTGACAGCCGACTACGCGCTGCTCATGGAGTCCACCACCATCGAGTACATCACCCAGAGGAACTGCAACCTCACCCAGATCGGGGGCCTCATCGACTCCAAGGGCTATGGCATCGGCACGCCCATGGGTGAGCCGAGGGCAGAGGAGGGCAGGCAAGGCTCCCGTGTCTGCGCATGCGCACGCGCAGCCCCCCTCCCCCCCACGACCCTCCCTCCGTCGCCGCCCTGACCTAGCCCTGGCCTGAGCAGGGGGAAGTGGGACAAACAGTGTGGGCTGTCAGTTCCCAGAGGCCTCATCTGCTTCCTTCATTCTCCCACTGATGTGGCAAAGGTACATGGGACTCATGGGGACAGATACTCAATGGGCCACGCCATCCACCCAGCTCATTGAAAAAGTGAGTGATGGTGTCTGGCTCCAACCAGACCACTGACCGTCAAATGCACGATGAGCCAGTGGGCGCAATCAACAGCCAGGGCTCCCCTCTTCCCCTGCCAGGCTCCCCGTACCGGGACAAGATCACCATCGCCATCCTGCAGCTGCAGGAGGAGGACAAGCTGCACATCATGAAGGAGAAGTGGTGGCGGGGCAGCGGGTGTCCCGAGGAGGAGAACAAGGAGGCCAGCGCCCTGGGCATCCAGAAGATCGGCGGCATCTTCATCGTGCTGGCCGCCGGGCTGGTCCTGTCTGTGCTGGTGGCCGTGGGCGAGTTTGTGTACAAGCTCCGCAAAACGGCAGAGCGAGAGCAGGTGAGTGTCCAGCCTGCGAGCGACCCGGAGAGAGGGGACCACATGGGCTGCGTTCGCGTGTAGGTGCTGCGGCACGCCGTGGTCTCACCCACCCTCGCCGCAACCTACCTTTCGTCCAGTCCACCAGGACATCCTGGCTCTCGCTTGATCCTGATCCAGCCAATTCCCATTGCTCTGAACAGCCCAGAATAAGCGACCATCGCCACCGGCCTGGACTGCGCCTTCCCGCCTCCATGCTTCCCTGCTGCTGTCTCCTAGTCGCAAGGCAGCCTGTGCCCTGTTTAAAACTTAATTCAAACCATTATCAGTTTGCTGCATAAAACCCTCCAGGGTAATTGTTGAAGCTGGGAGATGCTGGCAAAGCATTCGTTATACTGTTCTCTCTACTTTTTGCATATACTTGGAAATTTCCATAACCTAAAGTTTTAAAAGGAGAGTTACACGGGCTGGCCCAAGCATGCCTTCAGTGAAATTGGGCTCTACTAGTCTGATTAATTCAAGCCCAGCTGGGCAGTGGTTCTGGACCCCCAGAGCAAATTAGAACCAGGGGCAGAGTTTTAAAGTGCTAATGCCCTGGCCTTGCTCCAAGAAACTCCATTTTAATTGGCGCGTGGCAGCGCCCAGTGCTGGAGTTTTTAGAAAGCTACGGAGCAACTTAAACGCGTGCCTGGGTTGAGGCCCCTGGGATGAGAAGGCAGCTCTCGCCGAGGAGTCCAAGGGAATGTATGTCCGGGTGGGGAGGAGATGGGGCCATAGATAATCAGCAAGTCTAAGTCAACAGGCGGGATAATATGGGTTGGAGTCAGTGTGAGTGTCGGGGACTTCAGGGCTGCTGAAGGCTCACTAGGTACATTTCTGTAAGGAAACTCCACAGGACGTTCATTCTTTATTTTTAATTTTTTTTGAGGGAGGGGGATTTTGGTTATTTGAGACAAGGTCTCACTTGATAGTTCAGGCTGGCCCTGAACTCACTGTGTAGCCCAGACTAGTTTCAAATTCACAGCAGTCCTCCCCCCTCAGCCTCCATGCCCCATGAGACATTCGCTTTTTAAAACTGGCCACACATTTTCACCTACTTCTAATTTTTTTTGCTCTTCCCTCCCAGCTGCTTATCTGGGCACCATGTGGTCACAGAAGTTTCAGTTCCTGTGTCACCTTCTCCGGAGCTTTCTGTGCCTGTCCCCCTCCTCACCACCCTTATCCTAGTTCAGTTCTTTGTTCTCTTAAGAGTGATCACTGTGGAAATTCTTTAGTGGACTGATGATTGTGTTTGTTCCTGACCCGTGCTCAGACTCCAGACTCGGGGAGCCATGTGCCTCACACCTAGGACAGTGCCTGGCACATGGGAGAGGTTCAGGAAATATTTGCAAAATGAAGAAAGGCAGGTCAGAGAGGAGTGACATTCTACAGCTGGTAGGTAAGGAAAGGAGACCTGGAGAGGCCACAGCTGGTGGGAGTCTGAGCCAGAATTCAAAGCCAAGTCTCTGTTCCCCTCAACTCACACTCTATGTCCAACTCACCCTGGTGCTAATGCCCTGGCCTCACTGGGTAAGTCGAGGCATGCACAACCTCCATTGCCTTACATATAAGCCTTAGGACAACAGCCAGTGATTGGTCTCAAGAAGCCACTGCCATCAAATGCTTGGGCAGTATGCACTTTGCTGTCCCTCTTAGGCTGCCTGCAAGGACCAAGTCAGGAAGAGAACGCTGCCAGCCTCCAAGGAACAGTCTCCCAGTTGTTCACCATGGTAGACACATGCTGGACTTTGCTAAGCAGGGAAGCAGAGATTCTCCCTTTGATGGGAAGGCACGCCCAAACCACGTCACTCGCATTTGTTTAGGTGTTTGCTGGTATTGAGATCACAGAAATAAAACTGGCTGGTCCTGCTGTTAAAAACTCAAATTTTAATACACACACCCATCGGAGCCTTGGTATGCTCACTTGTGAAATGGGGACACCTGTTTCACATATCTTAGTTTCTAAACAAGAATGTACAGTTTCATAGACCCCTATACAAACTAATCATCTTGCAAGAAGCAGAACGCTGGTGGGACAAAAGTGTGAGAAAGATGAGGCAGCCTCAGCGCAGCCCCTGGGAGAAAGAGGAGGAGTTGGCCAGAGCAGCAGAGCCAGGCCTCACTCACGTACCCTGTTCTCTCCCCAGCGTTCCTTCTGCAGCACCGTGGCTGACGAGATCCGTTTCTCCCTCACCTGCCAGCGTCGGGTCAAGCACAAGCCCCAGCCTCCCATGATGGTCAAGACCGACGCTGTCATCAACATGCACACATTCAATGATCGCCGGCTTCCAGGCAAGGACAGCATGACCTGCAGCACATCCTTAGCCCCTGTGTTCCCCTAGGCACAGGTTGGGTGGGGACCACAGGCCTGGGGCAAGGCAGAGGGAAGCGAAGAAGACTGGAAGGAACAGCCCATGCTCACACCAGGCATGGGGACCAGAGCAGCTTCCTGCATGCTGGGCCAGGAACCCTCGGCCCTCACCTACCAGGAAACCAGCAGAATCCCGGGCCCCTGCTTGGGCTGCACTCTCTTCCTGCTTCTTCTATGGGTTTCTACAGCTGCCAGCCACCATAGCCAAGGCCAAAGGAAGCACATCCTTCTCTCAGGCCAAACTCGCCCATCTTGGTCCCTATCCACTCCTCCACAGTCACGAGTTTCTGCCGTGGCCCAGCAGAGGCTGCAGAACATGGAAGACAGTTCTTAGATTGCCGCTTCTTCCTCAAGAGCCCAGGCCCCCGAGGGCTTGACCATGAGTACAGAGACACAAACTTTGGCACCTTACAGATGTTACAATGTGGCCGCCATTGAGAGCCAAAGGTTGACCATCCCATATGCCTGGGCAAAAGGAAGACTCTGGCCTTCAGGGGCTGTTTACATAATCCTGTTCTTCTGGACTTGGCTTCACCCATCACAGCCTCCCTTGGCAAAATGAAAAGCAGAGTAGAAAGAAGTTTGGGGGTAAAGGAGAAGAGGAATGCACAGATAGGAGCCACCATTTTGGATTCTTTAGACAACATTTCAATGTTTTCCTCTTTTTGAGAAGGTCTCCAGGGATACACATAGCATAATAGTCATAACAAATGCTTCTCCATTTCTGTCCAGAGGAGAGAGGACCCCTAAATCTCTCACAAAGGATGACTCACCTGATATTTAAAGCCTAGCAGAAGAACGGTGGGTTCCATGAAAATCCCACAGTCCATGGAGCCAGTAGGCTTCACTTTGTTGGTTACCAAGCTGTTTACTAAGCCCTGTTGGCATTTGGGAACCTGGGCTCTTTGCCATCTACTCACTGGAAGCTTCCTATTCTTAGCCAGTTGAACTTGGCCTCCCTCTGTCATCTTGGAAAGAGAAGAGTAGCCTCAGTTGAGGTGAAAATCAAGTCACTCTTCCTGGAAAGAACCAGTGTCTTACTGCACATGTTCTTTGTGGTAGGTGAGAAAAGCCAGAGGGGTCCAAAGAACTCCTGGCCTCCTGGACCTGCCAAGCTTAGAGATACTCCTTAGAAAAAAGAATGTTTTCAATAGCAGCACATCATAGTTACAGGGGCCCAGGGGGAGAGGGAAGCTGCCTCCTGGAGAATTAACCAAAGACCCAACACAGAGACACATGGTCATCTTGACCCTCTGTCTCTTGTCTGGGGCAGCTACAGCCTTGGGGGAGATAGCAGAGGAGAGGAGCAGCAAGACTATGGACCAGGTGATCTGTGAGTTCCAGCTTGCTATGATTGCTGTAGAATCTGGGACTTTAAGATTCTTAGAAAACAATGAGAAATGAAGGATTAGGCAAAAAGTGTCCTTAAAGAGAGTGTAATGGGGCCTACAAACCTCCATGGCTGAGGGTGGAAACAAGGCCCCCAGCTGGAGAGCTGGAAATCCTGGACAGAAAACCAGGGGACACCAGCCACCCCTGGGCCCAGCTCCCATCCTGCTAAGGGGCCAGGCAGGCTCAGCTAGGAAGAGCTACATTTCCATCTCAAGTGTCTTCTCAGCCGAGAGGAAGGAGCCTCTCTAGAAAAGCAGACTGACCAGCTGGGGTCCTCTAAACTGTGAGCTATAGGATCCAACCCACTGGTTCCCCAAATGGCAGCAGTTCTAATTGGTTGTCTACTCTGGAGCGGAGGAGGGCTGGACATACAGGAGTCGGATGCATGGAATGATAGGAAAAGCCATGCTAACATGAGCTGCGAGAGGTTGTGAGCACATGTGTGTTGGAAGTAGGAGCCTCGGGGACTGAGGGTCAAGGACAGGTTGAGCCGGATGACATAGTCCAGGGCATGCAATAATGGGGAGCCCTTTGGGACCTGGTATGTGTATGTGAAGGTGTACATGTGAGTTAGGCTTGAGGGAGACAAATCTAGACCAGCAACAGAGCCCTATCTATGTAAAAATGAGAAGCCATGTCATAACGGGGTTCTGGTGAGAACATGCACATGTGTTTGTGTGCGTGTGCACGTGTACATATGTGTAAGTGTGTGTGTGTGTGTGTGTGTGTGTGTACCTGTGCAGAGAGGACTGAGGGAAAACCCTGCAGCGTAGCCAAATGTGTGTTAAAAGAGAAGCCATGTCATTCATGGGTCTGCGTGTGAGTATATAGAGACTCATGTGTCCAGCAGAGAGCAGGGGAGACGCAGTGCCCGTTGTATGTGAGGACCTCTATGGATGGGATGTTGGAATGTATGTGTGAGTGTGCTCATGCCCATGTGTGTTCAGACACACACGTATGTCCCAGCTCACATTGGGAGCAAGATGGACAATCAGAGAGGAAGGACAGGCGTCAGGATCTGCGCCTGTTCTGGGAGGGGTTGTGTCACTTGGCAGAGGCTGTACAGCAGGAACATGGAAACACACCGGGGCCTCGTCCTTCCGTGACTCCCTCACGCTAGCCAAATGCTCTGTCTGAAGGGTAAACCATGTCTTTTTCCTTTCCTAACAGTAGGGTTCTAATGGAAGTCTGTACCAATTGCTCTTATCAACCACGTCACAGATCACTGTCTTACTTTGTCTAGTAAAGTTTCATCGCACACACCCATACCCATATTCATGTCACACATGTGTGTGCTTTTGTGCGTGACGCGATATGAGTGTGTCATATTCTTCTGAGGCTATGCACTTACGCAGATTGTAATGGGAGGGAGAAGAGGAAGTCGCCGGGGCCGAAGACTTCTCCACTGAAGGACGAAGAACGGTGGACAAGCAGAGGGCCATTCCACAGGGGCCTTCCCCAAAGACACTGGCGTGGATTTTGTACTCCTGACCTCCCATGCTACCTGAGCCTTACGACTGAAGGTGTGGCCAGGGCTCAGCCTCGGGCTGATATCATGTGTCCTAGACACCAGGCCACTGTGTGGCGTGCAGCGGAGATCACCCTGTGGACGTCTGAACCGGGACTCTCCCTGGGCGCTAATGCCAACATCCCTTCTGTGAACCAGGAATGGAGGGCAGAGGACAGGAGGGAAGCGTTCCTGGGAAGGGAAGATGCTTAGGGTTGAGGCTGCCCTGCTACCACGAGGGTGTGGTCGTGCATGTGAGTGAAGAAGCACAGAGGCGCAAGAGCGAGAGGAAGCACAAAGCTGGCTTGGGAGGAGCAGAAGATGAAACGTACCTGACAGGTGCCTCGCTGTCCCTGTGTGTCCCTCAGGACAGCCCCACAAGAGTGCTTCTCCCCCCGCAGTGCTGCCCTGGCCAGACTGAGGAGCACTGAGGAGGAGACCACCCGGCCGCTCACCCAGGGCCCTGAGACTTTTGGACTTTGAGCCCCCTCAGTTGTTCCCTTGACCTGACGGTGACTTCTCTGCTCTGGACATACAAGAAAAGCCCAAAGGTTTTGTCAGTGTCTGGGGGGCACCACTTTGCATGCTTCCCACAGAGGGGAAAATGTCCCTTGGCCAACAAGCTGGATTCTGAACCTCTGAGGGGCAGGCAAGTGGCCTTCAGCCCAGGCTCTGCCTCAGCCAGAAGAGTGCAGAGGGCTCCTCCCAGCCCCAGGCTAGGATGGAGGAGAGTTCCAGACAAGCCAGATGTTACTTCTCCTCCTGCTTAAAATCCAGGAAAGCAGAAGTCAAACCTAGGCCCGCATTCTCCCAGAACTGTTGGAGGTCTTCTTCTGCCTTCCTTCCAAGGGAATCCTGGGGGTGGGAGGTGCAGCCTCTGCTTCAGCACTCAGCATAAAAGGGATCCTTCCCTGAGCTGATCCTGCTCTGTGCACATCTGAAGACAGGCCCGAGTCAGTGGCCACAACTGGAAGGGTCCAGAATGGATACACATCTGGAAAGGGGGGATGTGGTAGAATGGACAGACAGCTGTATGGATTTAGGATCTAGGACCAGCCCAGTCCCATGGGCCTGCTCTGAGGACGGTCTCTAGATTAGACACATCTGGAAGTCCTAGGTTCAGGGGACACATCTGAAATGGGCGGGGCTGCTCACCGCAGTGGGTGGGCCCTGCCCTGTGTCACCACACCAATGGAATCAAGTCCTCATTTCAGTGCTGGATTTGCCCTGGAGTGAAAAATTTCAGAGCTGAGGTGGTACATGAAGTCACAAAATTATTTTAGGTAGAAAGGTAATGTTCTGTACAATATATGTATGATTGTAAATATATATATGCTGTATATATATATATATATATATGCACAGTGTATATATGACCTATAGCCCATGTGTATACAACCCTTCCCCGCACGCCTGCACACAGAGTGTACAGAACCCAGTCCGTGTGGGTGGGGACTAAGTGACAGATGGGAGCTACAGCAACAAGGTTGGGGACAAAAGTTGAAGAGCCCTGAAGGGTTGGGCAGGCCCTGCGTCCAGCAGCACTCTGGACCCTGAAGAAGAGGATGGTACTGCAAAGCTGGACAAGACATGGGGCAGGGAGTGGCCAGGGGAACTTGTCCCACCTGGGAGTCCATCTACCAGGACCCCTGGGGATGTCTAAGAAGCAGCGTTATACTAGTACCTGGCCCTGTGTCCCTGTCACATTCTTGTTCTAGAGCAATTACCGAGGAGTAGAAGAGCTGGCATAGAGGAGGCTGTGCTCCAGGCCTGCCCTCGTCCCCGCCTTGGAGCCACCTGGCAGGTGTCAGCTCTACCGGGCATGTGCTATGGGAGTATTCTAGGCAGCAAAGGCCTCAATTGTCACCCCACACAGATACACTCACAGCTCACAGCTAAAAGAAATGGCTTATGAGGGGAAAGGCCCAGGGACGTTGGCAGAATGCAGCACTGCATCCTGGCGTCCAGGTTAGCAGCCCCGCTCTCATTGACCCCTAGTTTCCAGGAGAGAGGCATCAAAGCTCCCTGCTTTGTCTCAGTACAGATCAAAGCCCTGAGGCCCCCCAGTAGCAAGAAGCTGCCAGACTCAGCAAAAGGCTGGTCAAGATGCCAGCTTAGACACCTCCCCAGTTCCATTTGACCAGGGAGCAACCAAGGAGCCAGAGAAATGAGAGGCAGAAAGGCGCTCCCAGCCTGGCATGGCCTGATGCATCCGCTGCCCTTGTCCCCCGCTGCGTCTCCCCCAGCAGGTGAGCTGGCCGAGAGCCTCCGGCAGGCCACACACGCCTCTGTCCCTGCCTCATGTGGGCCCATCTGTGCCCTGCAATTGCAGTCCTCACCCCCCCCCCACTATGGGTCCGAGCATCTCTAGAGCGTGCAAGGAGAAAGAGATCTGGACCAGGCTTCGCTTCCACGCAGGCCACGGCCTGCTCTCTGCTTCAACCCCAGGCACTTACGGCCAGTCTCTGGGGCCTGGCCAAGTGCACCTGAATCCAGCCCCTCAGTCGGGTCCTTTCCTGGCTCCACAGGGACCACAGGTTCCAGGGGCCTTCATGCCACTGTGTTCTGAAACTCCAGCCCACCTCTGCCTGGGCAGACTTTCTGGCTGGGCCTCCGTGATGGGGACCTCAGTTCCCAGCTCTGGGGCTGAGCCTGACAGCACCGTGGGCCCCCCCAGAGCCCCAGCTGTCCTCCCACCCAGACCAGAGTGCCTGGACACCTCCCACTCCCATTCAACTCGGTTCCCACACACTGGTCTCTGGGCCATTCAGGGGATGCCCTTTGTGGACATGCAGAATTTCTATGAATATAGTTTTTTGTAAACATTTTGTAACAATTTGGGTTTCATAGTAACTGTGTTACTTGCCAATCATTCTAGGCTGATGTAAATAAATTTCCAAACAAATCCGATTATTTTCCTTTTTAAGACACTGTGATATATCAAAGTGCACAGTTTGCTGTATGAAGTAATATGGTTTTAAATTTTAAATAAAGAAATGTTTCTAGAAAACACGATCCCCCTGAGATGTGCCCTCTGTGTCTTATTTCTCCTTAGCACCTAACAGCTTCTACTGTTCCCCCTGGAGATGACAATATCCAGGGCAGGAGACCTTGGTGCTGAGCAGGTCGGTACTTGGCTGATTCCGATCCAATATGGAGGCTGTACTGTCTGTCCTCGAAACTATCTGGCCTCTGCTTCACCTGCTTGAGCATGTTCTTGTCCAACTCATCTCCATCCTCAAATTTAGGGGTTGCACTGTTCTTCAGTCACTCTGTCTCTTTGGTAATGTCTGACAGACATCTCAGCACAGCTGGGCCCGTCAAGGATCTCTCCTGAGATTCTGTAAGCTGAGAACAAAAATATTCAGATTGGGTTCCTCTCTGGAGATGCAAACTGCTCCTGTCGATCTGAGTCTGACATGGGATGTTTGAAGCAGGGAAGATTGAACCAGGGATTATGACCCCAGTGGAGAGGATGACAGAGCAAGGCCAGCCTCTAAGCTCAGCCTGAGAGCGGTGAGGGAAAGACACACCTGGACTTGTGAGCCAGGGTTCCAGAAGTCTGGACCAAGTCACTGGGCCCTTCCTGTCCTAACTGCTTCCCGTCACCCAGGAAGGTGGCAGGGGAGAGTACAGGAGTGTTCTGAAATTCCCCACCATCCCATGACAGAAACAGCCCCAAAGGCAGCAGGAGGATGGCCTCCATGTCACCTCTACTGCTCCACGGTGGAGAAGAGCATTTCCTTACTCGAACTGACTTAGCCCTAGCCAGTTTATTTGCTAAAACCGAGTTTGACAACAGTCTGTCCAGGCACAGTCTGCCACGGCAAGTCCTCTTTCAATGACTTGGGAAGTCAGGACTCCATGCAGACTACGATACTTCTGGGAAAGCTGGTGGAAAGTGGCAGGGAACCCTACCCATCCCCCCTGGCTAGACTGGAGATTTCCCTCTGATCAGGAAGAATGGCTTCCTTGTCCAGTATTATATTCATCGTCATTATTGTTGTTATTTCTGCATCCACGGCAGTCACCACAGGACTCTGGTGGCTTGGAGGGGGTGGGACAAATAAGTGGAAAACAGATTCTGGTTGGAGTCTTTTGCACCCTATCAGGCTGGGGAGTCCCCCCACACACATGGGGGTCTTCCTTCGTTTGACCTTGGTCATCCCATTCAGAGCTCAGAGGTCTTAAAACCCACTGAGTTGGGTCTTTCCGCCTCAAGTCCCCACCACCTTCTAGATCAAGGACTTTCCCTCTCTACAGCAGTTTCTAGTGACATCCAGGACAGGAATCACTTTTCAAGGTCCCTCCAGCATCTTGATTTAAGCAAGTGAGCCTGGACGGTTCATCAGTCTTAGTTTACTCACCTGTGCAGTGGGGAGGCACACATGAGCTCCCATAGAGCAGGAACTGCTGAGAACAAAGGCAGAGATTCCCGGGAAAGCGCTTGTTCTGTAGAAGTCAGCTCGCACTCAGGCTTGCTGTGTGAGGCCCTCTTCCGCTCTGCAGTCAGGTTCCATTTGCTCCTTTCTTTCTGTCCCCTGTCGCGCCTGCCAAGTCTCTAGCCAGGGAGCAGGAGGAGGTCAGGCCTGGGTACTCAAGCTGCTATTCCAAAAGCCAGTCTGGGCCAAGGTCTTGCCTCCCCTGGGGCCTTGATGGCGCTTCCTTAGGAAACAGAAGCTGGCTGTTTAAGAAGCATCTGTCATTATGAAAACAAAGTTGCCAGGCCATTTTTTCTTTTACTATTTTTACTGCGATTTCATTATCGTATGCAAATGAGGCCACTGATGAAGCCTTTCTGCAGGGTGGCCCATGCTGGGACCAGCTCCACTGAGGGGATTTATTGCCTGCTTCGGCCTCCAGACAGAATCCGGGATGAGGAGGCCCCATGGAGATGGCTTCCGGAGCATAAGCGCCACCCTGGAACCATCAGCTCCCCCCACGCAACTCCCAACCTCCTGCCTCAACCCCAGGAGTGCCCTGTCCTTTGTCTCCAAAGGCCAGAGTGTAGCCCTTCACAGCTCAGGTCTCTGTCCTCAACGCCCCAGTAGCTGGAACTCTTTGTGGACTGAATCACCAGTGCCCAGAAGGGTACAAGGGAAATGAAATGTACTGATATTTAATCCACATTGGGCCTCTCATGCTAAAGGAAAGTCCAGTGTTACTCTTTTAGTCGGGAGCCCTCTCCTTAGAACAGGTCCTGCTTGAAGGCTTTGAATACAAAGAGAAAGTAGGAGAGAGAGGATTGAGGTACCGGGGGACATCAGCCCACGAGGGCTCCGCATCACCATCTACCCCATGGGTGACTGCGCCTCGGTCCATGGGGAACTCTGGGAACCATGGATCATCGTGCAGCGCGAGTTCCCACCAGAGGGTGAGGGCCCTGGGATAAGTATACACTAAGTCCTAGCAATCTGCTCAGAACTGATCTCCGTGGTCAACCCAGACACTTCTGGCACGCCACAGGTGACCAAGTGGGCCCAGACCAGGACAAAGTCTCAGGCTGAGTAGCCCACAATGCAGTACCCAGGGCACAGGGTAATCTTAGCATTTCACAGATGCAGTGAGGACGGAAGATGCATATGATGCTGACAGCATCCATGGTGACCCATTACAGATGAAGAAAGTGAGGCTCCAAAAACCCAAATAACTTACTCAAGGTCCTATGTGAAGTGCAGGCAGAGACCAGCCCAGGACCCTCTGCCTCTCCCATTCAAGAAACCCGTAGTGCCGACCACCTCCTGGCCTTTTGTACCTTGCTCATGGCTTAGGCTCCCAGGGTTCCTGTCCAGCCCTTCCCCATCCTCCTTTCTGCAGCTCAGCCCCAATTCCAGCCTGCACCATGCCTTCTCCCAAATCATTATTTCCCAGCATAAAGTATAGTGGAAAAGAACACACCACACCACCCCCAGGCAACCCAACAGCTCCAGGATGCAGAGAGATTTTCCTCCAAGTCCCTGCAGGCTTCTGTATAGTACTATTGACCCCAAATTTCCTTCCAGTTTGCTATGAGGACCAGCTTCCCTTCCATATTACCTAGATTTTCTTTAACATAACAAAATACTGGAGCCAGGCTAAGTTTATAAAGAAAAAGGGTTTACTCGGTTCACAGAAGTTTGGGGGCAGGGGCGCTTTGCCTTCTGGTGAGGGTCCCTCGGCTGCTTCACATCATGGCATATGGGAGGGAGTTCTCATGGAGTGAGTGATCACATCTCATATAGGAAGCAGACAGAACAGGGAGAGGCTGGTCTCTTAGCATCTTCCCGCCTCTAACTCAGCCTCAGTTGACTAAGAATTTTCTAGACTCTAACACATCTTTTGGGACAAGCATTTCACAAGAGCCTTTGATGCATCATGCCCTGGATGGGTGCTTTCCTCTACCAGAAGTCAGACTTAGCTCCACATTTCTTAGATCTTGGGCACTGGTGACATTAAAGATGTGAAGAACCAGAATCTTTCCAGTCCCACTCACCTGTGGATAAGGATGTGGTCATTCAAATACCTCTGGCTCTGTGCCCTCACGTGAGCCAGAGCTCCAGCTTCTGCAAGGACCAGGGGAGAGTCCCCTCTGCCTTCCAAACCACCCTCCTATCTGAGGACCGAAGATTTCAATGCAGCAAAGGCCAGTTCTTTCTTTCCCAAGACTCATTATAACAATTAGGTATAACAATAGGTAGCAGCTAGTAGCAACAACTGAGTAACCCGCACTGTACCTGGCTCCCTGCATGTCTGATTTTCAGGATTCTCACCACAGTCTTATGATCTATGGGGATATCATCCCCATATTGCAGCTGTAGAAACTGAGTCTGGGAGAAGAATTGTTCACCTACAATCACCCAGGAAGCAGCAGATTGTGGCCTCCAGTTTGAGAACTCTTGCTTCATAGATTTGGTAAATGAGAGAATGAATAAATGAAGGAGTGAATCAGAAAGCAGTCGATATCAGTGTTGTTTGCCGACACTCTGGAGCTTCTGTGCTTGGGTGGGGGGGGATCCAAACTTGATTGGGCCAAAAACGAGAATTACTAATTACAGTCACTCATAGGAACAACCTACCATTTATGCCTAATTGCAGTGCAGTCCAATAACAATTATGCACATCAATAAATGTGTCAGATTAACTTAGTTGTAAGTTTTATTTGATCACAATGCTAAACCCTGTCTGCTGTCATTCAGGCTGGGGAGGTTGTGGTCCTTGTGCCTGGTGCTCTTGGTCATTTCTGGCTGACCCCCACTTCCGGAGGGCCCTCAGCTCTGGGAAAGAAGTGAAAGATGAGAGAGGAGATGTCTCCATCTTCCTCTGCCGCAGTGTGTGCCCTGCCAAGCACGGGGAGAGCAGTTTGGCAGGGGGTCTTTGTAGGGCGTGCAGAATGCGTCTCAAGCCTCCCCTCCCTCCCTCAGTGCCAAAGGCAGCTTCCTAATTAGAACATCCATAACCCTCAGCATCTGCTCCAAGAGAATTCAGCTGCTCTGAGATGGAGAAGTCCATTAACTTTATTGCACAAAACGTCGGACGTGCTTTTAGACAGAAGATCTCTGCCAAGTGAGATAAACTACTTGGACCTGCCAGAGGGATGGGCCAGAACTCCCTGCAGTCCTCAGCTGCATCCTGGAACTCCCTCCTCTCTCCATCCAAGCCTACAGGGTACTGTGTCACCCCAGGAATCTGGAGCCAGAAGAAAGCAGTGACTTTCACATGCAGGTACAGCTGAGGCACCCAGCCTACAATGTGTAAACCCGACCTATTAGATGTCAGTACCTGACTCCCAGAATGCACCGAGGTCCCCACCAAGGTTGGGCAGCTCATTCCTACATCAGCAGCACTTGGGTGAGCTGATGTCACCCCCAACAGCAGGATACAGTGGCTAAGGACAGGTTTTGGAATCAGATACTTCTGTGGCTGAATCTCAGCTTTGCCACCTTTGTGACCAGGCAAAAAGAACTTAACATCCTGAGGGTAATCGGTGAAATGGGCTAACACTTGCCTTTGGGAGGGTTAAATGCAGTGATGTCTGGAATTTTTAGCACATGCCTAACGCAAGGCTCTCCATATGACAGCAGGATCCAAAGGGAGGAGTATCTACAGTGTATCAGGAGAGCAAACCCCAGCTTTGAGTCATACAGTCCCCAGTACAATCTCTGCTCGACCATGTGACTTCATCCCTGAGGGCTTCAACTTCCTCATCTGTGCAATGGGGTAGATATTCCCTGGCTGTCCTCATGGGAGAATCTAGAAGACTCAAGAATGCTGGGAGGCAATAACGGGGCATTCTAATGAGCGGCAGTACTGCTCCAGTTACTGAGGTTGGCATCCTACCGGTTGCCAATCCCCAGGCTGGGCCTGACCACCCCACCCGGTCCTCCCACGCCTTCTCGGTGGCCCTGTTCCCACAGGCAGCATCCTCAGACTCGCGCCTTGATGGATATCTCCCCAAGTGGGCTTTCCAGGCCTCTCTTCTCAGACCCAGATTCCTTCTCAGTACAAATAATTAGCGGAAACACACGGGGAAGAGGCGGCAGCCAGAGCAACGACCCCGGTGATTTCCAAGCCGCCGGGAGAGCCCAATTTTGCTCCAATCCGGGTGCTGTAAATTCCCATCAAGCTAAGAAAATATAGTGCAATTTAGAAACACTGATACGGCAATAAAACACAGATCTCCAGCAAATGGAATTCGGCAACATCTAAAAATGGAGCCATACATTACTCGGCCTGCGAACTCCCTCCGGGGATGTGACGCTGGGAGAGGTTGGAGGAGCTTTATGTTCAAGAGGATCTTTCTTTTCTGGATGAAGATGGGGCCACCCGCAGCCAGCCTCAGTATCCCTCCCAGGCTGTGCTCTCAAGAGCCTTCCATGCATCATGCCCTGCACCAGAGAAGTGTCGAGGAGAGCCCCCGTGAGCAGCACCTGTGGGCTGCCCTCTGTTGCACAGGGGCCGCGGGAGGGAACATTCCTAAAGGGCTGGAAAGGGCGGAAGAGGAACGTGCTGTTGCCACTTTGAGGAAATGCAACTGTTGTATATTTCTGCAGCACTCAGTGCTTATGAGCCATGTGCCATCTTTTGTCCAGCTCAGGACTCAGCTCTCAACTCTGTAAAACGAAGCAATGCTGCTCCCTGCTTTCTGGGCAAGAGGCCTGACCCCGCCCCCCAGACCAGTGCATCGTCTGCTTCTCAGCCAGCTCACATGGCCCTGTCTGAAACCCGACCCAGGATGAGGGGCCCTGGACAGAAGGCTGGGACCGAGGGAGCAGCAGAGGGACTTGTGTGGGGGAGTACAGGACCGCAGCCCCGTAAACCCAGCACCTTTACTCCCCCCACTTCCTGGTGCCCACCTCCTCCCTCCTCATCAGCACTCAGCCCCCACTTCTGTAAATATTTTCAGCCATTGATGAGGAACCCATGGATATTGTGAGCTGACAGTGTCCGTCACCTAGGGGTGACCTAGAAAGAGCGGCTGTGTCATTGAGGATAGATGGGCTACGTCAGGCAACAACCAAACCCGAAATCTTGGTGACTTCATGTGACAGGCTTTATTTCTCATCCACATGTATGTCTCCAGGGTCTGGGACCCACTGGGGTTCTTCATTGTGAAAACCAGTGATGTAGGCTGATTTCCTAGAGGAGCTGATCCTGTGGTTCAGTGTGAGGCCGTCTCCATAATCACAATCGTCTGGGCTGGGGGATAAACAAGCTGAAGAGTCATGTGAGAGCTTCTTCCTGCCTGGGCCCACAAGGGACACACTGTCCCTCACTCGCATCTCAGAGACCAGAGCTGAACTACAGCTGTAGAGGCAACTAGGAGTGGGATACAGATGGCTAGTGGGACCTGCAGACGCTTCCCCCTCACATGCTCACAGTGGTCACTGTTGGTGCCCGTATCTGCCTTGTGCTCTGAGACCCAGAGCACACTCACATCCTGCCCCAAACTTCTACATCTCCTCTTTCATTTCTGCCCCGCATTTTCTCCAAAGTGCAGGCCACCACACCCTTGGCCACAGCCCACACTGCCCCGGGGATGGCAGCTGCTTGCAGAAGACAGGCCTTTTCCAAAGCCACCCTATGTGGAGACACCTGCCCCTGTCTTCTGATTATAGAGTTAGCCTCAGTCTAGTGCAAATCCTGAGTTCAGGCTTTTAGCCTCTGAGTGTCAGGAATAAAAGTCTGTGGTCTCCAGAAGATCCACACCGATGGCAGTGTCACCAAGGTCATGGTGAGAGAACCCAGATCCTCCCCGATAAATGTAACTAGTGGGCAGGCCAGATATGTCCAGCTCCTGGCATAGATGGAAAGTGGCAAGGAGTAAAAGGCAGGGGATCAGAAACTAAAAAGAAGGGTGAAGATAATGAAAACTGGAGCCCAGATGACAAGCAAGCACAGGGCCCAGAACACAAGTGCCAGCGTGGGCTTCGGACATCAGGTTTGAACGCCGATTCTACCACCCATGAGCCCTGTGACCTTGGATCAACTGCTCGACCTCTCCGTGCCACCTCAGGAAAGAAGTGTTCAGAAGCTCTGTCTTGTGAGCTTGTTAAAATGCAGTGAGAGTGATACAAAATGTGCAGCCCATCGGGTTTGGGCCATGGATAAGCCTGGGAAGAAGGAGGGCAGGAGCCTTCAGGAGGTGCTGAGCCATTGTATTGGCCTCAGGAAGCTCTCCACCCATATCCTCGCATGGGACTATGTACACATCCCTCAGCTGTGAGAGCTGGCTGGTCATGGCTCCTGGTGTCTCCTTCTCAGGAACCTTGTACCCTGTGAAACGACACTTCCTACCCCTGCCCCTCCACCAACCAAAGCTCAGCCTGCAGTAGAGTGACACAAAGGGCCCCCTTCCCTAAGACACTTGAGACAAGAACTAAATATCTGCGAGCTCCTGCAGTTCGCCTAGAAGCTGGGTTCCAGCCAAAACCTCATCCTCGCTCAGCCTTGACTTGCCATACTTGATTTCCCACCTTTTCTCCCTTCACACACGCTAGGCACCCTGACCCCCACCTCAGCCTCTGCTTCTAGGGCAGTGATGGTGAACCTGCCAGAGTTTTCAATGACAGCAAACACCCAGCTGTGGCACACATGCCATAGGTCTGCTACCACTGGTCCAGAGAATCCAAAAGGCCACCAAACGCAGCTCCAAGAACGATCCAGGTGCAGGAGTGACCCTGTGGCTGGGCTGTACTTAGGCTGGCCAGGGCTAAGCAGCCAAACAGGCTTCTGCCCAGACACTGTGTGGGCTGGGCGAACTCTGGTCCTTTCTAGCTCAGGAGATCTGCCCTGGGGTTCTGGGAGTCAAGAGAGACATTTGGTACCAGCTGCAGGGAGAAGGGAAGGGCAGGGAAGAAGAGGAAATCCACAATGCTCCCTATTTCTCTATTTATTGCTTTATTCATGGAAGGCTTATCCTCATGTACTTAAACAGGATTTGAGCAGCTTAAAACTAAATGCATTTAAAAGGAAATGATTGTAAAAGCAAAATAGCAGGAGAACCATGTCAAAGAAGTACAATATTTTATTTCTTTGGGGGCTGACTAAGATAATGAAGGCAGAGCCTCTTACTTAGGTCACCAAGAAAGAGGGTTGCTGGAAAGAGGGTCCTTCAAGAGTCAACAGATCCCCCTAATCGGCTGAAAATTCCTCCTGGATTACATGTTCCTGTAGGATGTTCTCCCCATCTGAGCCCTGAACTCCTGCTCTGTGATCAGGGAGCCCACAAATAAGGCTCTGCCTCTGGCACTTTGGAGGATCTCAGACGCCCCATCTGCTTTCAGAGCATCTGTGGCCCTGAGCAGGATGAGCCTGAAGACTCCCAGGGCTCGGGCTGGCTCTGATGATCAAGGGTCACACTAAGAAGTCAGGTCCCAGCAGTTCCCGGGACCTCAGGCAGATGGAGTGTGAGGTCTGTATCGCTGGTACCCTGGTGCGTGTGAGAGATTATGGGGACCTGGCCCAGAGTGGCCAGAGCTCCTTGGAGCCCTCAGGGTCTCAAAGGACTATACATGGCCCCACCATGAGTCAGGTATGTGGTGGCTGAGCATGCAACAAGCATCCTCTTCTTCACCCTCCCAGTGCTCAGTGTGGTGGGTCCCAACCATCCGCAGCTCTATCTGAGAGATGCAGCAGGTGTTAAGACATGGCCCAAGTCACCAACTGCTGAGAGACACAACTGAGCTGTAGCTTGGGTCACCTTTTATTCCAAGCCAGTGAGCCCTGTGTGACTACTTCCCTCTGGCAACTCTTGTGTTGCCAGCTAGGAGAGGTCCCAAGGAATCAGTTTTGCTCATGTGTCCCTAGTAGATCCTATATTTGTACTGTAGTCATGACCTCCAGGAGCTCGGCCCTTTCCCTCAGGAACTACAGACAAAACAGGGACAGAGAATATCAGGGCAACATGGAGCCTTCCTCTATCCACAAGTGCACCTGTCAGCAGCCTCGCCTCCCCCTTCTACAGCCCAACTCTGGCCCATCTCAAGAGCTTTCTCTAAGCCTGTACATCTCCTAGGACCCACAAGCCTGCCTCTGATCACAGCGTGGCCGTCAGTGTAGGCGGTAAGCACTCTGATGCCTTGTTGGCACAAGGGAGGCATAAGCTGCATCTGCCACTTAAAAAGCATTTCTGGAAGTGCAGAGGCGGCAGGAGTGTTCGACAGCACTGTCAGCGGGAGAGAATGCTCTGTGCTCCCAGACAAATGGCTTTTCGTGAGGAGCATTGTCCAGGCGCGGAGCAGCCTTTGAAAGGTACCCCAGAGGAGGCTGTGGGAGAAGAGCGACTGCTCTCCAGCAGCAACATGTTCCAGGCAAGAGACACGAGTCTCTGGGGAACCAGAAGCAACTAGCGCTCAGCCCAGGCTAGAGCAGCAGAAGGCAAGAAAACATCACACTGATCCAGTAGCATTTCCAGTGTCCAGAGAAATTCCGTCCATCTGTGAGGTTGATACTGTCATTAGTCCCCTTCTGGGGGTGGAGAAGCTGAGGCCAGAAGTGTAACCAGATAGGAGGTCTCCGGGAAGTTCTTCCCAGGGTCTTGGTATCCCAAACAAATAAATGAGCAGGACAAATAAAGAAGTAACAAGAGTAAGATTTATTAAAAGTAAAGGAAGTGAAGTTACACTCCTTGGGGTAGGAGAGGGTTGGTGAGAAGAGCTCACGGCTCTGACAGGGACTGACGCTAAGTCTCTGAGAATCCTGGGATTGTAGGAGGATTTGCAGTCAGAGACTGACAGGAGTCACAGCCCAACATGGTACTTGGCTCCGTCCACCCCTTAGAGGAGCAGCTTTGGACTAAAAAATGCTTTTAGAAGGAGTATCACAGTGTCCGAAGCCCACAGGAGAGGGGGATCAAAACTATAACGCAAATGAAGTTGTTTGCCGGCAAAGGTAGTGTATAATAGACCCTTGAGTTACAACCAACCTGACCTACAAACAACTTGGGTTATAACAAAGTCTGGAACTATGACTCAACTGCCAGCTATTTGTGTTTGCAGGTCATCTCAGAAACAGATTTAACCCAAGAGTTCTGAGAGAACGTTACAACACTCTTTCCTGTGTGGGGTTCACTGAGAAATCCAGGACCAGTGTCTGTCTAAGACACTGAGATCTGCCCGTGTACAAAAGGAGACTTTTTGGTTTTTTTTAAGGTTTTTTTTTGAGACAGGGTCTCGCTTTGTGGTTCAGGCTGGCCCTGAGCTCAGCCTCAAACTCACATCACAGCAATCCTGCTGCCTCTGCCTCCCGAGTGCTGGGACTACAGGCGTGAGCCACCACGCCCGGCTCTGTGGTATATGGTACTGATTGCTAGTGGGCGTGAATCTCCACACCCAGTATGGTATGTGGTTACCGGGAATCGAACCTGAGCCCTTGCGCTTGTGAGATAGGGGCAGGAACCACTGAGCTAACTCCCCAGCTCAACAAGAGGAGACTTTGAAGGTAGTGCAGAGATACTTGAACCCTCAGTGACCGAGTTAAATTACAACCAGGCCTTGGGAATGAATTGAGTTCATGAGTCAAGGGTCTACTATACCTTGGATTTTGTGCACCCATGGGGACTTTGAGGGAGGGATGGCTTGTGGCTGTTGATTTCCTGAGGTTTTGGCCTAGTCGTCCTTACCTGGTCTGGTGTCTCACTTTACACCCCAGGGCTTACTACAATTTACTTTCATTGTGCTGTCACCTACCTCAGAAGGACTGGAAGCAATTGAGAATGTGATCAAGAACATGGGTGCTGAACATGGTTGCTCATTGGTTCAGATCTTGGCCTTACCATCTTCTAGGTTTGTGTCCTTGCCCAAGTCCCTTACCCTCTCTGACCTTCTGTTTTCTCTCTGGTGATATATGAGAAATAACAGTCCTTCTCCAAGGGGCAGCTATGAGAATTAGATGAAGAAAGATAACTGAAGTGTCAGACCCAAATATAAACCCACCAGAGACAGTAGCTTTGGTTATTATTTGTAGAGTAGTCAAGTCAATTCATCACACTGTTAATTGACCACTTTGTAGAATTTATTAAAGAATATGTCAAAAGAAACCAATTCTTCCCCCAGTTAATGACAGTGCTGGGGGTTCCCTCTTCAGCCCCTTGCTCTGATATTAAGTGGGTGCAGATACAGGGCCATATAAAGCCTGGTCAAGGCAGGGCTACCCCAGAGCCACCACCCCTCATTCTGTCTTGGAGAAAGATTGTGAATCCGTCACTTGTCACACGTGAGGCTCTGCCCCGTTGGACCACAGGATGACTGCAGGACATCTGGAAGTTCTCAGGTGAGCCTCGGAGGCAGAGGTCAGAGTCCACCACCACCAGATGTCCTGGTGTGAGACTCGCACCATGGCAGGCTGCGGTTTGGAAGTGCCTTGCAGGAGGTTTGACTCAAGTAAGGTTAGTACGAAGTAAGACTCAGCGGTCATAGATCTGAGGGAAACCTTGAAAAGCCTGGCCTGGAGTGGCGGGAGAGCTTCAGTAGGAGCCCAGAGGCGGGGGCTGACAGAGAGAGAGCAAGCAGGAGTTGGAAACGTGTCTTGGGCAGCAGTGTAGTTCCCTGTTACTGCTGGAACACATTACCACAAAATCATCTAGTGACTTTAAAACAGTGCAAATTTAAATAACTTGAAAGATGTTCTTTCCTTTAAATGCACGGACATGCATACAGACACACACAGATTTATATTCTCACAATAAACGGAATCCCAGAGTCCAAAATGAGCTTCACAGGGCTAAAGCTAAAGTGTCAGGCATTCTGTATCTATCCTGCCTTTCTGTCCCACCCCCACCCCACCCCCTTCTACTCCTCCTTTCTCACCTCCTTTCCTTCTCCACACAACCTGGTCAGGTCTCTGGCACTTCCAGGCAGCAGGAGAGCAGAGCTGCTTGGCTCGACTCAGTCCTGCGGCAGGAAAACGCATTGCAAGGGACATTTCCTGCCACCTGTTATTCATAAATTCTAGACACATTTATTGAGTGCTGAGCACTGAGCTCAGCGGAAAGGCTCCAGCGACGAGCCAGACAGAGGCAGTCCTGCCTTCCATGACATTGCCCCTGAGCAGGCTGATCCTGCCCCTGGCACTGGGGTCTGAGGAGCTGGTTCACATTAGCCTGTCCAAGTTCATTGTCAATTTTTCAAGAATTTCCAAGCCAGAATACAGCCAGTATTCTGTATTAACTTACAGTTTTAAAATTGTATCAGAAGCAAAGACAAGAAAGCTCAAAACTCATTGTACCTTCCTTATTTTACATTTTACTGTTATCTCTGCCCCGGAAGTCATGAACATCTATGGAATCCAGGTGGTGAAAAGATCATACCCTCATGTCTGTGCACTCTTCTGTGCTCACTGATGTTAATATTACTACTTTGAAACTGGAGGTATTTACCCCATCAAACCTGGCAAATGTGCACAGCAGGCTTTTTATTTTATTTTTTTCTTGAGAGCCAGTCACTAAACATTTATAGCACACTACTTCCTGCTCCCACCATCGGGGCCAAGCCAGCTCAGACCCTCCCAGCTCCTAGCTGGAGGCTGTGGGACTGGAGGTGGGTGAGGTAGAGGACCTTGGCCGGGGCACCCTCAGCCCACAGTGCTTCCTCTTAGGCCTCCGGGTAGGTGCCCGGGCACATGGGATCTCAGTTCCCCATCTCCCAGGCCTTGCCTCCTTCAAATAAAATCCAAGCACTGCAGCTCCTTTGGAAAACAGCTGTTCCCCTAGAGCTTGCAGGGCTTAATTCCGATTATAGACACAGCTGGACCACAGCTCCCACACCGACATGTAACTAACTTTCACTTTACTCACATTCTCAGGAAAATTGACGATTTTCAGCCGTTTTATTACACTTGACGATAATTTAAAAGGCAGGTTTAGTGCATCCATAAAACCGACTTTGCAACAAGCTTGTGATGGTAGAAAAATATATTTGGCCAAGGCCTATTGTTTGAAGTCATAAAATAGAGGCCCGGAAGGGTTCTCTGGAGGGGCTTCCTGGGCTCCCCAGACCTCAAGGTGGATAGACCCACTTCTGAGAGGCCAGGCGCGGGGCCTGGCCCGGGGCTGCTCCTGTCCAATCGCATCACATTCCAGCCGGATGGAGCAGAGTTACCCTGGTCTTGTCACCGAGAGCACTCAGCACTTGGCACTTGTGAGCCACCAGCGCTGAGAGCCTCAGCCTGCCCCTGGGCCGCACGTTCTCCAAGCGCTGTGCCACCGAGGCCCTCCAAGGGCAGAACCAGCTTCCAAAAGGGAATTTATAGTCAGCTAATCAAAGCTTAATTACAGCAGCTCAGCGGGCTTCGGTAGGAACTCAGGCCGGAATGGTTTTGCTCGGAAACTTTTTACGAGCTTGAACAGAAGCAGCAAATTAGCAGAAATGAAAGGAAAATCGTCCTGCCCTCACCGTGTCCCCAGGCCGAGAATCTGCAGTCACCCACAGAGTGAGACGCTGATGGAGAGGTGGGAGGAGGCTGGGTGTGGTGTCCCCATAGTCAATGGTTTAGTGTTGAGTGACTCCCACCACTGAGCCCATCATGAGGAGGATTGTGAGGCAACCTGACATATTCTCTCCCCTCTTCTCCCTCTCTGTGGCCACCGGATGCAGCTGAAGGATACCTCTGTCCCCTTAGCCTGCAATCTCTCCCAGGTCCCGCCTCACCTGGATGCTCAGCTTCTTCTAATGCTTCTTGTGAGCACAATCTCCCACCTTCCCCCTCCATATTTCAAGACTCCTCTCTTCTGCACAAATCTCCAGTCCGCCATCTAAATCTTCTCTTGTTCACTCAAGAGCCTCCCTCCCAGTTCCCAGAAACAACAGCGGTTATTAATCAGAAATGCCTCCGGCTTCCCGTTCTGTACTCTGGCACCCACGGGTTCCTGAAGGACTCTCAAGAAGAGACTTAGGAGTAAGACCATTTTGAACTAGACTAGCATGAGTGTGAAACTTATCACTACCACTCATTAAAATATTAGTCTGTGTGAAGCCCAGTCTCTTGTTCATTAACGGAAATAATAAAATCCATAGTAGGAGGTAGCAGGGTAAGTAAGCCACGTTCCGGTAAACGCCACGGCTGCACGATGCAGTATTCACAAAGTGATAGTTATTGTGCTCGGTTAGAAAATGGAAAGTAGAAACCCACAGAGAATCCAGGTGGCCCCTAAAAAGAGGACCTGGGGCTCAAAAGAGAAGAATGGAAGTCCCACCCCGTGTCATCAGCGGTCACATCCTAAGGCTTCAGTGCCATAGACAGGCTGGGAGCAGTTCCCCGAGGGAGGTGGGGTGACAGCAGCAGGGAAGAAGACTAAAGCAGAAAGCTGAAGGCCGGGAACAAAAGAAATGTGGGGGTCCCGCAGCCTGCAGACGCCCAGACGTGCAGGGCAGCGTTTCCTGTGGAGAACCAAGGGCAGTATGTAACTCCCGGGGGTTAAAGCAGGAGAGAGGGCTGTGCGGGCTGATTATAATTGTCAGCCACAGTGGGCTGCAGGAATTAATCATTTTATTTACGAATCACAAAAGGACTGAAATCTGCTTTGTGCTTCTCCAGCCCACGTACATGCTTCCTTTCAACTTTATGAACTTCTCTGACAATGAATAAAACCACTCTGGCATGACAGGCGCCTGTATTATTCTGTACAGATTCCTTATTCCTAATGTCATCAATTACAATAATCAGATCACTGTAACACGGGCAGGAGCAGGGATGGTGTTGAGGGCAAGCGTGCGAGACCACGGCTGTTCAGAACCACTCACTCGTGTTTTTTAAAGCACTGCGAGATGGCTGGAAAATGTGATTGCCCTTAAGTTTTAAATTACCTGCAATCATTAAAATAATCTAGTTCATATTCATAAAGCTGTGATTATATTTTACATACCCAGTAAACACTTTATGAGAAAAACCCACAATTCTGCAACGAAGTAAAGAGGCTCGATCTGGTAGTGTCAAAATGCTAAGTTGTGTTGGCGTGAAATCAACCCAGCACACTGAGCTAAGAGCTGCACAGTGCCCGCGGAACACACTCTGTGCCTTGGTGGTGGGCGGTGGGATGGGCTTGTGGAAGGGCAGTAGGTGGAGGAGGTAAGGAACAGGTGGGGGAAGGAAGACACCCTGTTTCCAGAGTGGCCAGAGTTACCCTCGGCCTGTACCTTTGGGGAGCTTCTGTCCATCAGACCCATGTGTCACTAGGAGAGAAAGGTCACCTCCCATAGTGTAGCGTGTCCAGCACCGTGAGATGGTGATAAGGTTCCTAAATAAGGAACTCTTGTTACTTACTTGGAAAAACTGGGACTAAGGTTAAATGATTTTGCCAAGTAGAGTAGGAAGTGGAAAAATCAAACTCCAGTCCTAAGACTGAATGACTCTCAAGCACACTCAACACTTGGAAAGGCACCTGACCCCAATACTGCACGGTAATAAGAAGCGTGGTGGTGCCTATGGCCTGGGACAGGTCTGGCCTGCTATCTGACCACTCCTCAATTCAAGGACTCTTCTACACCTAGGCATACTGTGACATGTTCCGGTCATCCTCAGGGTTCAGTGAGGTGTCTGTGTGAGACTTGAAGGGCAGTGCCCAAAATTTGAAGCCAAGAATTTTTCAAAAGAACTTTGACTTCAAAAAAATTATGTTTCCTCTTTTTACTTTTTAATAAGATACTTTGGAGCACCAGTGATGCCTAAGAAAGTTCAGAAAAGGACAAGCTTTCTCTTCCCAATAAAATCAGACAATGGAGATCAAAATCCTGGGTTCAGTGCAGAGAATGCCACTTTGGTGCGGGAGCTACGCATTGTATGCTTAAAGTAAGCCCCTCGAATTGAAACTCACTCCCTATCTGTAGACCTGTTTCATCTGGGCAGAGCTCACACCTCAAAGTAAAGAGAGGAGATGGTGGAACCTCTCTGCAGCCTGGCAGAATCCACAGAGGTGAGACCTCAGCTGGATTTGGGTATCCTCATCCAAATCACCAAAGATGGTGCTTGCTCTCCCCAAGGGGGTGAGGGGTGGAGGACCTGAGCCGAATCCTCAGGGCTCCTCCAGAGGAAATGCTTCCCCCTGCACCCCGGAGTGGTGGTTCATTATCATTCCTCCCACCCCACAAATCAAAATGACTCAAACAGAGAAAGTAGAAATCATTTCAAGTCCCTTGGCTCCCACATCTGCCCCTTGGACAGCTCTCTTCGCTGCTCAACACTTTTTCTGTGACTATAATCACAGGCCACATGGTTAGCAGCCACTGCCAGCCACTGCTTCGGCACTCCCCAGGGTGGCTCAGATATTCTCATGGCCACATGAGTGGCTGGCAGTTTCCAGGGTCAGGATCCCATCACTGCAATGGCCTCTAGTCCTCAGTGATGGACCAGGCTCTTCAGGAAGGAAGGTCACAGAACTCTGCAACCTGGCCCCAGCCACGCACCTCAGTGTGCTGTCTTCCCATCTCTCAGCCAGTCCCAAAAGAATGTCAGCCGGGAAATACGCCACGGATCTGAGGAAATTTCACCTCCTTAAACCCTGGGGATGGAAGTGGCTTTGTCAGGCATGCACTCTCTAGAGCTTTAGCTACTCATGGCCATTAGTGAGAGGGGCTTAAGGTTTCACAAAATGCTCAGAGCTGCAAGTTGCTTTGACATTCCCTGCTATAGTTCAAGGGCCATTCGGGGTTTCTCATGTGAAAGGTATTGTTCCACACACCTGGAGCTTGATGTGAGGACCTGGGACCTCTGGGTTGGGATCCAGAACCCCAGAAGGTAGATAAAACAAGGGGTACTGGGTGCTGTGGTTAGAGTTCCTGCTCCCCTAAGAATTCATGTGTTGAGACTTCACCGCCAAGGTGATGTGAAGAGGTGGGCCTTTAGCAGGTGATGATGTGGGTGGAGCCTTTGAGCAAGGGATTAATTCTTTGCTACACAGTTTCCCTCGGCAATTGGCCTTCCTCAGCCCTGTGCCTTTGCCCTAGGAGCACACAGTGACAAAGTACCATCTTGGAACCAGAGAGCAGCTCACACCAGACAAGAGCACCAGTGCCTTGATATTAGGCTCACTAGAACTCAATGTCCACTGTGTGTAAATCACCCAGTCTGTGGAATTTTGTTTCAGAAACATAGCCATAGACACCAGCTGTGTGTGGAAGACAGATGTCCAGGCTGTCCTGACCCCCCACCCCACACACTAGGCTCAGAAGCAGTTTGACCGAGCTCTGGAGTGACAAATAGAGCTTGTCTCTTGTAGCAACTCCACTCATTAGCTATGGCTGCCTGACAGCTGTGTTAGAAGATGCTGTGACTCCCCAGAGAACAAGGCCAGGTTTGAGTCCTCAGAAGAGCCCTCAGGTTCAGAGCAAGACAAGAGGCCACAAGGATCCTAAGTGGTCAGATTCCTCTAGGTCCCTTGGCCCTACACCTTGTCTCTACCAGGATCTCCTAATGTTGTATTAAATTCTCACAACACACCACTCAAGCCCTCACTGCCAAACTACCACCTCTCTCACCAGGGCCTTTGGCAGCCCCTTATTCCACTCTTAAGTCCTCCAAAATTCATATCTTTCCAGAAGGATGTTTTAAAATGCAAAGCTGTCATGTTTTAACTTTGTCACAGTCAGGCCCCGGGATGTTCTGGAACCTACTCCTCATCCTCATTTCCACCAGCCACCCTGATGCCGGGCCTGCCTCACAGACTGCTTGCTGCACAAGGAAGGATATGCAACAGTCTTTTCTTTCCATGTTCAGACCCAGAGTCTGTGGGAGGGAAAGGGGCCAAATTAAACAAGCTCATTCTCCCAAATCCACGCACCACAGAGATCATTCCTAACTTCTGAGCAAAGAGCTGGGGAAGGAAGACAGAGGGACAAACACCTCTCCCTGGAGTGATATTTCTTCCAGGGGACTTAGGGACAGGAAACCAGAGTTCTCACCTATATGTTTCCCACCTTGGAGGCCTCATGCATTCTGTTCCCACAGTCCTCAATGCACTTCTGCCCTGACCCCCCCCAACACTCCAGTTCCCACCCTCTCCGCACCCAGCACAGGCACCATCAGCTCCAACGAGCTTCCCAGATTCCTATGTCAGTGCTCTCAAGGCCTGGCTCCCTCAGGTCATTTTTCATGATTCTAATTAGACACATGACTGGGGAACTCACTGCCCAATGTCTGGTCCCCATTAGAATAGAAGTGCCATGCAGACAGGGTTCTTGTTGGGCTGTTTCTCCCTAAGATCCTCAAGGCCTGGCCATAGTGGATATCTACTCAGTACTGTTGGATGACAGGAAGATGATGTCTTCAGTACAGCCACTCATCTGCACCAGCAAAGGCCAAGCCATATGACAATGAAGGACAGTCCCAGGAGCCCCAGATCCTGCAACAGCAAAGGTCTACCTCTCACTCACACTTCCAGTAAGTTGCAGGTCCTCAGCATCCCTCTCCCAGACTCAGGTTGAAAGGGTAACCACAGCAGAAAATATGAAAACACAGTGAATTGCATCCTGGCCCTTCAAGTTTCGTATGTCACACCCATCCTACTTCATGGGTCAAAGCAAGTCATGTGATCCTGCCCCGTGCCCAGGAGAACAGGAAGTGAGGTAAGCAGCATCGGGCCCTGCTGCACAGATTGGACATGGCCCTGTCACAGTGCTCTCTGGACCCTGCTCTCCAACATGGCAGCCGGGGGTGATTGTTATACACTTAAAAGGCACTAGTCCAAGTTTAGCTGCATTCCTTGTGTCAAAACACATGTCTAGTTTCAAACATTTGGCGTAACAAAAAGAATACAAAATGTCTTGACAATTTTTTCATTGTAATAGTTTGGATCATACATGTCCCCCCAAACATCCACGTGGCAGAGTCAGCCCCCAGTGTGACACTGTGGGGAGCAGGTGGCACTTCACAAGCTGGGGCCTGCGGAGAGGTCTTCAGGTCAGAACTCCACTTTGCAGGCCTGGAAAGGCCTCGGGTTCTTCCTCTTCCCCTCTTTCATAGCCCAGCCCTGAGGCAAGCAGGTTTGTCCCACCTACCCACCCCACCTCCCCAAGGTCCAAACTCAGAAGGTCCGCAGACAATGACCTGAAAACTTCCAAAACTGCAAGACAAAATTTTCCTCTTTATTCCTTGTTCATCTCAGGGATTAGCTGCAGAGATGGAAAACTGAACAAATATTGAAACCGTAATGTGGGACCTATTGAGTTAAGGAAGAGATGTTATTAAATTTAATTTCACCTTTTTTTTTTTTTTTTTTTACCTTTTGCAATGTGGCTACTGAGAAATTTGAAAATTGCTTATGTAGCTTGTCTTCAAGCCTCACATCCTTTTTCTATTGGGACAGCACCACTCTACATCTCTGATCCCAGCCAAGAGGAAGCACCAAGCCTGCAGATGAGGCCAAGTGGTCCGGCTGTGAGGGGCCAAGCAAGCACGGGGGCGTGATTCTCCCAGAGAGGCGTCTGTCGGCTCACAGCCTTCAGTCCCTCACAGAACCCCACAGCCCACCTGATGAGCTGCTGCCTGTGGCCCAGCTGGGGCCACCTTGTTCCCTTGGACACTGGGGCTTCTTTATTCCCTTGGACACCGAGGCCCTGGCTGTCTAGCGCAGGCAGCCAGAGGCGTGGCCAGGAACAGCTCTGCCACAGTCTGATGCCCGAGGAGCCGCAGCCAAGAAGTCGCTCTCTCTGCCGAGAAGTGTTAATAAATATTTACCAAGCCCTTTGACAGTGCCAAGGGAGAATACAAATCAGCCCCAGCAGGTGCTGAAAGGCCTCCCTGGGGCTGGCAGCGGCAGCTCAGTGCCCAGGGCTGGGCAGCCTACTGACCCTGGCCTGCATGTGCTGCCCCTGCATGGCCCTGAAGCCCTGTTTACAGGAGCCGTGAAATAAGACCATCTCTCACTATTGATTTTGTGCCGCTCCTTGTGGCCGCCGCCCTGGATAACTCATACTGTATGGATTTTTCTATAAACCCTCAAATTAATATCTGCAGCAGGTGGGAATATACTGCTGCTGGATGTGAAGAAGTCTCCTGTCCTCTCCCCACTCCCAAAGCTGGAAGTGGCTGACAGGCAGCCTATGGCTTCCCCTCCTGTGCCCAGATCCACTGTGACCTTGGCTCTGTCACCACCGCTGGGCCAGAAAAGGACTCTCAGTGCTCTCTGTGTGTGAATAGGTACTGCACGCAGAGGGTGTGAACAAGTTTACCCAAAACCCTACACTCACCAACAAGACACTCCAGGCTGGCTGGGAAAGGGCGTGGCTTTGAATTCACTGTATTTAGTCCACTCCCAGCTCCGCCACCAATCTGTTCTGACCCTGGAAAGTATTTCATCTCTCTGTGCTCCAGTTTCCCAATCAATAAAGTAGGGATGATATATTAAAATTAAGGGGTTGTTGGGGGCTCGTTTACCTATATGTATAAAACTATCATTTCTACCCACCTACAAGCTCCAAGGGGAATAAGTGTGACATAAAGCATAATTCGGGAAGGACCCTTGGGGTAGGCCATCTAGAAAGGCAAAGTGATGGTGTTCAAGTATAGACCTGGAGGGTGAGAAGGTGCCAGGCAGGCCAAGAGCTGAGGGAGAACATGCCAGGCGAAGGGTATAAGTGACAAAGCCCAGGGGAGGGAAACAATGAAGGAGTGTGCCCAGCACACTTCTCTGTAGGAAGCAGGAAGATGTGAAGTTCCCTCCTTTCCTTTGAGGACAGGGACACTATTAGGGCAGTGGAGAGATGGTCACCATTCTCCAGCTATGTTCTTCTTGGCTCAGGCAGACCTGCTCCATAGCAGCCTGTGTACCCTGGCAGAGGGCAGGGAAGCTGGGTGGACAGTGGAGAAGGACAGACACAGCGAGGAAAGAGGAAAGGGCCAGCAAGGATCATACCCAGCAGACACAGCGCTCCAGGAGTAGCAAGGCAGGAGGTGCATCAGTGAAACAGGAAGCAGCTCCCCAGGCCAAGCCAAGTCAGCATTTGTAGCAGACGCCTCTAATTCAATTGTCTTCAATAAAACTGCTAATTGGGTTTGGGAGTCTCCTCAGGCCCTGGCCAGCCTGGCAGGCTGCTTAGCTTCTCCTCCTTCCTTCCCCACCCCTGGTGCCTCCTCTGTTTCCATGAATTAATCCATTTTGACATTCCAGAGGATGCAGAAGCTAATGATGAGTTGGAGCTAAAGAATCCTTGGACCGGGGATTTAGTTTAGTGGTTCCAGCACCTGCCTTGCAAGTGCAAGGGCCCGGGTTCAATCCCTAGTAACCACATACAACAATGCCGGGCGTGGTGACTCACAACTGTAAGCACAGCACTGGATAACTATATATCACAATGCTGGGCTTGGTGACTCATGCCTGTAATATCAGCACAAGGGAGGCAGAGACAGGGGATTGCTGTGAGTTTGAGGCTTGTCTAGGCTACATGGTGAGCTCAGGGCTAGCCTGACTTACAAAGCAAGACTGTGTCTCAAAAAAAGAATCCCCGTGGCAGTGGCTGGTGAGCTCATGTGTGGGTTTAGGGGTGTGTGTGTGAGCCTCTGGAGCCAGCACCCAGCCTCCCATCTAGGCTCCTTTACTCCCTCCCCTCCTGTCTATTTCCTCATCTGTGAAAGAGAGACAGTAATAACGGCCAGACCTCCAGCCACTGTTGTGAGGGCCCACTGAGGCTAAGCATGGGAAGCATTCAGGACCACGCCTGTCCCAGCCTTGTCCAGGCATGATCCTGGGCCTCAGCTTCCTGGCATGCTTGCACTTGTGTGCCTGCTCTGTGGGGCCTGAGAAGAATTCTGCTGAGCCACATCCCTTACAAGGCTAGAATTTTGGGCAGATACAGTAAGAATTCACTAGAGGCTGTCAGGCAAGGAAGGAAAATAGGACTTGACTCCAATTTCTTAAACTCACTCTTCTGTGTATAAACCGGACCCCAGGGAGTGAGGAGAGGAAGCAGAAGTGGCAGTGGGGATGCTCTGGGCAACCTCAGGGAGGAGGTAGCCTGGACAAGGGGCAGGGAAGCAGGAGAATGTGATGTTAAATTTGGAAGAAATATGATCCAAGAAGTGTCACCACAGAACTAACATTTCCAATACCTCCCTGTGATCACATCCACCACTCATTCATTCCTTCGTTTATTCACGCACTCATTCATCCCTGTTTATTTTTATTGAGCACCTAAAATTAACCAGGAGTTGCTGGGGACACAGACCACCTCCTATGAACCTTGGGTTGCTGAGAACACAGCAACAAACCAGAAAGATAACTCTCGCCTTCGGGGAGCTCCCATTCTAGAGGAGGGAGGAAAGCAAGGAGCATATAAAAATATTCATGGTGGGTTTGTTGGTGGGGGGACAGGGCGGCAGGATGGGGAAGGGAGGGGTTGTCACCTTAGACCACGGCTGGGAAAGGCCTCACAGAGAGGACCACCTGAGTTGAGACTGTACATGGATCTGTGCATCCAAAGGAGCCTAGTGTGGCCAACTGGGGAAGGACATGCCAAGTGGAAGAAAGGGAAAATGCCAAGGTCCTGGCAAACTGAAGGACTAGTGAGAAGTCTATCATGCTAGAGTAGAGTGAGCAAAAGGAGAGGAATAGAAATGAAGTCAGAAAAGCAGTAGCCCCTCATGAGTCCCCCTGCTGTCTATGACAAGGTATTTGCCATCGACCCATTCCACAGATGAAGTACAAGAGACACAGAGGAAAGAAGAACTTGGCCCGGGGTCAAGCTGCAGTATGCCTGCAGCAGGACCCAAGGCAAGGCTGGACCCCGCACCAGAGCGCTCGGTGAGCGTGCACTGTTGTACCACTGTGTGTCCCAGACAGGGAGGGGCAAGAGGAGCGGCCTCTCTGGCTACACCGCACAGCAGAGTATCAGCTAGTATTCTAGTGCTGTCCATTTACACAGGCAGAGAGAACTTAGGATGGCTGCTTGAGTGTGGGAGGCTGTAGATCTGGGGTTCACACGCAGCTCTGCCTGACCCCAGCGCCCACCCTTACCCAGGCTGAGGCAGCAGCTGGCCCTTGGTCTAGACGGGAAGACCCTTAGCCCAAGAAGAGTAAACTTGTAAGAATTCAGTGAGGCACAGACCCTGAGTATTGGGATAAGGTTAAAGTTCCTTCCATCCATTCATCCATCCGTCCGTCCATCCATCTCCCTATCTGTCCACTATTCATCCCTTTATTCTTCCAGCCACTACCATGTTTGTGGCTCTGTACTGAGACTCTACCTACAGGTCACAAGCAAAGAGTTTCTAGCAGCTGATGAGGGTGGCACTGCCACTGACCCCTTGGGTCACCTCCCTGCCACATTCAATGCTCCAGTGTCAGCCAGGCAGTCCCACCTACAGCTGCCCGTCAGCATGACACGTCCTGGGACCACTGTCATTTCCCATCCCAGATTCTATTATGAGGTGTGATTGTTGAAGTAATAGACAGATAGCGGATCTGTCCGAGCCCCGCCTGGCGCATCGGGCAGCTGCCGGGTTTTTCCCATTAGCCACAGGGCTTGACGGACAGTAATGGATTTCATACTGATGCCGGAGCCTGCGGTGGATAATTCCATGATAACGGTTTATCAGGCACCGACGGAAGGTAATGGGTAATCACCAGGCAGAAAGCAAACCCGTCAGGGAGCCTTGGCCCCCGGCCAGCCTGGCCCTGCTTCTGTTGTGCCAACTGCCATCTTCCCAGCTCATGGGCCAACTCCCATCTGTGACCTGGAGGATGGCAGAATGGCTGGGCTACGGGCAGGTGCACATCCAGGCCGAGCCAGGCAGGGGGGTCCAAGGGCACCTTTCACAGAGATTCACAAGTGTGACATCCTTCCAGAGAGACCCAGGACTCACAGCTCCTCTGGGAGAAGAATGGGGGGGGGTTCATGGGTGAGGAGGCCCAGGAAATGACTGGCCTCCACCACCCATCACACCGACCCCGCGTCCCTGTTCAGCATATGGGGAGACTATGTGCCTGGGTGAGTCAACTCACCCCTCTGCACCCCCTGAAACCACTCCTAGGCACTCAGGGGTGGCTGTGGTCCCCAGCTACCAGCTCCATGGCCCCTCTCCACACCTCCGTGAACACTGGAATATGCCATCTATTACTCCCAGGACTCCCCCTTGGGTCTGTCTTTTCCAAATCTGTAGAAAGAAAAAAAATGAAATGACTGTTTATAATTTCCTTCCATTTCATTCTTTCTTAAAATACCCAAGTCTTCTCTCCCTATTATTACTTGAAGAGACTAAAATCAATGGATAAAGAGCCAAGATCATCCAAGACCCTGCGGTCTCTCCTCCTGCCTGGTTCCTCCTGCATTTTCCTCAGTTTGTTTCCTGTTGGTCCCCTTGAGGGTTGCTGGGACCCTGAGTGTTTTTACGGGGCATCTCCCGCACTAAACTGAACATCTGTGAGTGGCTCCAAACTACACATTTCTGAACTTTGACCTGATGCAAAACCCTTGTTCCCCTGGCAGAAGTTGAGTTACTGAAATTTTAGTAGTTCCTGAATTCCCAAGACCCTTCCCACAAAAACCAAGGCCGGGATCCTAGATGTGTGCAGAGAGGTTGGGATTGCGACAGAGAGGGCCTTATCAAGCCCCATGTAAAGACCAAAGGAGAGGTGGGGGGGTGCTACCTGGTCTCAAGGGATGACAGGGACTGAGGACAGGTGCCCCGAGGCCAGTGGGGTCTGCACAGGTGTGAAGGGTGTACAGAGAGGAGTGTCGACATTGAGGGCGTCACCGGGGTTTATGACATGCTTGTAGTACAGCAGACACCTGTCTAAGTGCTTTACAAACCAGACATCTGATTTGATCTGTCCGCTCTCCCAAGAGAGAGCAAGTTATTACCATTTCCATCTCTCCCTCATGGACAGGCACTTAGGCACAGGGAAGTGACACACCTGCCCAGAGGCACGTAGCTAGTAAGTGGTGGAGCCAGGGTCAACGCCCGGGCAGTTCTAACTGTGACAAACACTAAGTTGCTTCTCAGAGCCAGCAGCATTCCCCTAAGGCCAACTATGACCAGACAGTGAGTCCCAACACAGGCCACAGTGGGTCTTTTGGGTAGTGGTGGTTGGAAAGGGTTTCTGCAACTCCTCCCCGTAACGGCTGTGCACATCCCACGCAGCAGTGTGTACTGTGATGTCAAATAGGAAGCTTCTAATCGGCCACGCGGGTATGTTTACCGAGTCAGCAAACATACAAATCAGGCTTTTCCCCTCTGGAGAGCCGGTTGTTAAATGTTTGCCAGCACAACACTGGCTCTGGGGGCTGGGGAGATGACAGATGTCTGCAGGATCTGTGAATGTAGGGAGGAAGGCATGGGTGAATCTGAGGCCCCAGCTCGGTCAGGACTGGTGCCATCAACTCAGAAGTGTGAGCACGTGCATGTGCACACACACGCGCACACTCACAGAGCATGAGTGCCATCATTCCATTGCTCTTTCAGTCATTCCTCCTGCACACATTTATTTAGCACAAAAGCAGACACCGAGAAGGCAGACAAGGTGCAAGGAGAGGCCTGGGCCTGGGACCGGGCAGGAGCCAGGTCAGGACTGGGAGGTGGCTGAGGAGCAGGCTCCTGGCAGAGGAGCTCTCCATGCTAAAGCCAGATTGATCTCTTTAAAATGTAAATCTGAGCAGAGCTGCTCAGCCTGCTAGGCTCTTCTGCTCGGGGATGGAAGCCTGTGGAGGGCTGGAGGCCCTCTCCCATGGGGTCCCCAGATGCACTCAGTCCCCCTGGCCACACGGGTGCTCGGCCCCCCACTCAACACAGTGCTCCTCGGCTTTGAATGTCCCACCTGCACACACATGCACACACTCACGCAAACACGTGCAAGCGAGTATAAACATACTCACTCTGCCCCTCCTGACTGACTCCCACTGACCACTGCACCCCTCACCTGACGCCAACATCACACACCCCTACAGCGAATGCTGTTCATTTCTCTCCTAGCAAGCCCTGCAGTCTCTGATTAAATATCTCTTTGGATGATTGTCTGAGCGCTATCTGTTGCCACTTCTGGACCAGCAGGTAAGGCCTTTCTGCCACAAGCCGTGCCGGGCTCACTGTCATGCTCAATAATTATCTGACAAATGAATGAGTGAATGAATAAATGACAAGTAGAAATATGGGCTGCGAAGGAACCTCAGTGTGGGACAAAGAAGCAACAACAGCATGGAAGCAGGGAGAGAGAATAGAAGGGGCTCGGAGCTCAGGGCTATCTTTCCTAGGAGAAGGCAGAGTGAACAACCCCCACAGACTTCTGTCCTTTAATCCTCAGGGAGAAGGGGTGGTACAGACAGACAGACAGACAGACAAACAGGGGTTAGTCCATTGACTTGGGCAGGGAGCTAAGAGAAGCTCAGCACCCCCCCAACCACACACACACACACACACACACACACACACGCACGCACGCACGCACACATGCACGCACGCATGCACGCACACGCACGCATGCATGGCTAAGCAACAGGGCCAATTAAACTAGGTTTGCTCAGCCAGGTCTGGAGGGGACAGCTCCGAGCACTCCAGATGGGTTTTATTTGTCAATTTGAAAACTAATCTCTGACTATTTAAACAGCAGCTTATCCAGGCCCAGACCAGGATTAGCATTTGGCACCTTGTTTAAGAAGGTATGTGGCTCTCCAGGTGTTATAAAGGGATTTGGCGGTGTATCCTTTCCAGAGAGAGGAAGCCCAGCTTTCCCTGACCCCGGGGCCTGCCGGCCCAGCCAGACCGTGACCCTCTCTGCAGGGCTTTCTCCTCCGGCTTTTCTTCTCTCAGGAACATGGAGCTCCAATGCTGGGGAGAAAAAAAAAAAAAAGCAAAGAGTTCCCTAGAGCTCCTGGAAGGCGGGGCACTGCAGATTCCTGACAGTGGCCTTGTGGCTTCTAAACTGAAGGAATAAATTCCTGTTGTTTGAAGCCACTCAGTTTAGTAAATTGTTACGACAGCTGTGGGAAGCTCAGCCAAGCCCTCTACTAGTCCTGACCAGCAAACCAGCTAGAAGAGATCCGGGGGAAAGTGACCGATGCCCTGGTGGTGGAGATGGGCCTGGGACATCCCTTCTCTCTCCATGCTGTGCTGGGTTGAACCTCGACTGTGCACCTCTCCCGTAAAGTCCCCGCGTAGCTGGCAGCCATCCCAAATATTCCAAGGCTACACGAAATCCTCCAGGTTCTTGCCAACCTTATCTCTTTCAGTCTTCCTCATTTCCGGGTACATCGCCAGGTGCCCAGCCTAAGCCTTCCCCTGCTTTCCTTCCCACCCTGTATCCAGCTCTTTGGCAAATCCTGCTAACCGTCTCCTGAAACAGTGTCCAGTCCAGACCCCAGCCTCTCTTCCACTGCAGTAGTGACCATCCTGGTGGGAATTGCCCTCAAGTCTGCCTAGACTGGCATGGATTCCCAGCTTCCATGTCCTTCTACCCACAGTCCATCACCTACACAGCAGCCGGTGGCAGCCTGCAAAAGAGCATTTGAATCATGCCACCCCTGCTCACAGGCACTCTGTGGCTTCTGATTGCAAAACGCGGTAAGTCCCCAATCCTTACTCAGATTGAGAAGCCACCCCACAACCCCATTGGCAGCTATGGCCCCATCCCCTGCCACCCCCTAATGAGTGCACTCATGCCCCTATAAACCAAGCTGTCCGCAGGCCTACCCCACAGCTGCTGTACCCTCCCGGACCTCCCCCAGACCTCCCGGCCCTCCTTCCTTCTCCTCTCCAGTGGGCGGTGATGTAGTGTGAGAGTCCGTAGCCTGCCTGGGCCCTCAGAGCCTATGACTATCCGCATGTGTCTGTGGCCATTTCTGTATGTTCTGTATGTCTGTGCATCCATGTGTGTTTATATGTCTATAGATAATTGCGTTTGTGCACAATGTCTGTGGATCTGTGTTTTGTGTGTCTATTTGTGACTATGTAGGTTGCATTTGTGTGTCTTTGTGTATTTGTGTATGTCTGTGTGTATATTGTTTGTGTTCATATTGCCTCCCTCTGTGCCTGTGTGTGCGTTTGTGAGTCCATGTATTTTCATGTGTCTGTGCATGTTGTATTTTTGTGTATGTGTATTGTTATATGTCTGTGTGCTGTGTTACTTATAACCATATACCGTGTGTTTTGTGTCCCTGTGCATGTCTGTATCTGTCCGTGTGTGTGCGCCTGTGTAATCTTGGTATCTGTGTTTGTGTAGGTGTGTGTTCCACCCACCTACCTTCTGGGAGGTCTCACCCACTATTGATCTCTAGAAAACTGTCTGCCATGTATCAGGAGCTCACTAGTATTTCTTGGATGTTTAAGAAAAGAGAAAGCAATGTTTAAGTCAAGGCCTGAGAGGTGGAAAGAGGAGGGCAAGGAAGAGCAGAGGTCGAATGGGCTTGGTACACAACCAGAACGGCGTATGCAACATCTACGGTGCCCCCACAGCTGGGCACACAGCCAGCTGTGTCCACCCCTCTTGATTAGGTCTTACCTCAGGCCCTGAGGCCTCAGGTGCCACAAGAGGGCAGTCCCTCCCCCCAAAGCCCTCCTGACTCTCAGTCCTGCAGCCTTTATGCATTAGTAAGGCCAGGGGCCCGGGGTTCATGTGGCTGACACGGCTGTGGTCTCCTCTCTGGGACAGTCCACTGCCTTATTTCCCATGAGTCGGGCCCGCCTGTGTGTGGTCAGGCCCCTCCCCACTGTGTCACTACTTAGCAAGGTCTCAGGCCTCAAGAGGAGGCCCCGCATCTGAAATGTTCTCTGTCAAACATCTCCAGCGATGGGCCAGGGATATAGCTCAGTGGTTCCAGCACCTGTCTTGCAAGCGCAAGGGCCCCAGTTTGATCCCCGGTAACCACATACCATACTGGGCGTGGAGACTCACCCCAGCAGTAATCAGTACCACATACCACAATGCCCGGCGTGGTGGCTCACGCCTGTAATCCCAGCACTCAGGAGACAGAGGCAGGAGGGGACTCCTGTGCTGTGAGACTGAGGCTGAGCTCAGGGCCAGCCTGAACTACAAAGCGAGACTCTGTCTCAAAAAACCTAAAAAAAAAAATCTCCAGCAATTCAAGAACTGCCAGACTGAGAGTCCAAGGATCTTACTCCCTCCAGAGTGACCTTGCCTCTGTGGGCCTGTTTCCCACCTGTACAGTGAACAATGAAACCTCCAGCCAAGACAGCCAAATTCCAAGCTCTCTCCCCAGAGAAGGGAGCTGTCATCGCTACTGGAGGCTGAATATCCAGGCGAATCTCATCACCCCCTCATGGGGGATTTTTCATTGTGACAGGGACCTAAACTGGCTGAAGGGTACAAAGGACACACGGGTTCATGGCACTGGAAAGCTGTAAATAGCTAATAAAGCTCCAGGGATGGCTTGGTCTAGGTCTCAAACACAATTTTCAGGGGTCTCTTACTCTATTCCTTTTCCTCTCACTCTCCTTCCCCTTCTCTTTCCAACTTCCTCTTCCTGCCCTTTCTCCCTCTCTCTCTCTCAGTCTCCACCTACCTCTTAGGGCTACTTTCTCACTCCTTTCCCGTGTCTGTCAGGGTTTAAAGAAAACTACAGTAGCTTCAATCCCTATATTCTACCAGATCGAAAGAAGTGTGGCCAGAGAAGATTATGCAAGATGAGGAGTCCTGAGGGAGGAGGCAGCAGCGTAGGAAGGATCAGACCACGCAGGGTTTCTTCCTAAGGGCAATGGAAAGCCCTGAGAAGTTTCTAACAGGGCCTGACCTCACCAGACTCGAGCTCTGCAAGGCCAGCTGCACTGCACAGCCTGACTAACACATCAATGTTGACCTACACTGACCCGGCCCCCTGCTGGAGCTGCCGGCCTCCACCCGCCAACATCTCCTCTGACTCTCAGTGCTGCCCTGCGGTTCTGCTAAAGCTCTGGCAGAGCCCACAGACCAAGACAGGACGCAGATGCCCCATAGGGTGCAGGCCCAGTGCACAGGAAGAGAAGACAAGCAAGGAAGGAGAGAAAAAGAGAGAAGGGTCCTGGGCAGGTGGGCTCAGGTACCAAGACACATCTGTCCTACCAGTTACCTGCAGGGGGCAGAGGCTGAGGATGGAGTAACAGGTGGTTGCTGATCTTCTGAACCAGGAACAAATCTTGGAGGAACAGAATGCACACAGAAGAATGCAGAGAGGTGTGCAGGGACTCACTTAAACACCAGGGCTTTGGGGAGACAGACAGTCCTGTGGTCTATTTCAGATGGTGGGTATAAACAGAAAATCAATGAAAGAAAGAAGGAAGGAAGGACAGAAGGAAAGAGAAATAAAGAAAAGAAAGGAAAAGAAAAGAAAAGTAGATGGATGGCAGTGAACCCTGATGTGTTTCCCTTTAGGAGTGAGCGTCTATGTTCGTCCCATCATACTGACCTGAACTCATGATGACACTGACCAACAGGGCACATCAGAGGTACCCTGGGCCAGTTTCCACCCTGACCTGCAGGACATCCTGAGGTCCCACATCACCGCATGCCATGTCCAAGGCCTCGCTAGGCTATACCACTCTTGGGAGCTGTGAGACTGCAAAGCCAGGGAGGGGCACCCAGAAAACCACCTGACATCAGGCACACGGTAAAGGCTGTCCCAGGCCCTCCAGACCAGCTCAGCCATCAGCTAAGCACCACTGAAGAACCCCAGGCACTGTGGCGAGGAGCAGAAAGCCACCCAGCTGAGCCCCGCCCAAGCCCTCACCCACAACACTTCATGACAGAACAAAGTGAAGGTCTGTTTTAAGTCACTAAGTTTGGAAAAGTGTGTGGCCCAACAGTAAGCAGAGAGAATAACCTCCCAGTTCTGTGGTTTTGGGTGAGTGATGATCATTTATAAAATGAGGATCATAACTGTGACTATCTTGAAAGCTTTTGATAAGAATGAAAGAGGTGAAGAAGGTCCAGCAGTTAACACTTGGAACATAATGAGCTCTACTACTCTTACTTCTAAGACTGTTGTTATGAAAGTCAGGGACAGAATAGCCAACAGGACATTGGTACGTTTGGTGGCCTCAACTAGGTGATGTCATTTACGCAACATACAAGACCACAGGTTCTGGAAATGGACCTCCTAGGTTTGCATCTTGGCTATACCATCTCTTATCAATTTCTTCCCCTTCCTGGGCTTCAACTTCATCACTGGTAAAATGTAGATAACAGAATCTGCCTCCTAGAGGGGTAGGAAGGTAAGATGACTACATGTAAAGTCCTTAGAACATCGGTTGGGGTACTAGTAAGGGCTCTTCAAATTACCGTAGCTGTTATTATTTGTATTATAATTATTTTGATATCTGGGGTGGATAGCCTGAGACTCCCAAGCTAGAGGAAAATAACAATAACCACCAGAAAGAAAAACAAAAAGATCTGTTCAATCGGGTTGATGTTTCAAGACCCTGTGCTGTAACGGAGTCTTCCTGGTACCTGCGATGCGGACTCCATGACTCCCTGTTGTCAGCAGAGGTGCCAGAGCTCACCCTCTGAGCAAGCCACAGTGAGGTCTGGAGGACACACTCTTGAGCCCTGAAAGATGTCATGGCTGTAGATGTAGCTCAATGACACAGCACTTGCCTAATAAGGGCCTGAGCTTGACATCCAGCAGCTCAAAAAATAGCATGGGTGACATTAGTTGTGATGTCACAGGGAATCTTCTTTTTGTAACATTCTGTCCCGGGTCACAGATCCAGAGAATTTACATTCTCCGACCAGCTGTAAGTAGAAGATATGGTGTGCACCCCCCCTCAGGTCCTTTCCAAGATGTGACCCTTATTCCCCAGGTGCAAAGAGTGTTGGCACGTGACATCTCATAGCTGACTCTCCTCCTGGAACTACCGTTGGCAAGGAAATCCCCTTCCCCAAGCCCAGGCCCCCTCTTTCCAGGCAGTTCCTATCCAGTGAGGCACAAAGGTCTAGCCCCTCTGCCTCAGCCAGGACCATTCTGCGTGGAAGGCTGAGTCATTCTTCTCAGTTTGCCTAGGACTTGTCCAGTCTTAGCACCAAAAGTCCTGCATCTCAGAGATTTCACTGGTCTTGGTTACAGGGAGTCACTTGCAAGGACACCTCACTCTGAAATTCCAACAATCGAAGGTCTTTGCTGTAACTGCATCACCACAGAACTCCTTGCTCTGCATGGCCCTGCCTTTTTCCCCTTCACCCCTGCAACAAACTTTCTGAGACCCCATCTGAGATGTGCCTACCTGGTAGCCTGAGCTGCACCAGCCCCTCCTCTGTGCCAGGCGCCGAGCTGCCCCTGCCCTGCTCTGTCTAGTCCTTGCCTGAGAACGATGAGGCTCGCAGACACTGACTTGTTCAAACTCACATCACCAGTCCCACCTCCTTCCCTGTCACGAAAAGCTCCGCTGCCTTTGCTATCTAATTCTCTCCGCTTAACATTTCTCTGAAGGTACCTTATCTGCTTTGAAAATAAATCAAACCAACCACTTTGGGATTAAATTCATCTCCCTGAGCCCTTGGCTTAAGACACGACGCAAGCAACGCTGTCTGCCCAGTGTCACCTGCAGGGGGCGCCGCGGGCTGGGGAGGGCGCTGCAGGCTTGTTTACTACAAACTCAGGTTCTTCTCGTGGCCTACTAATTTGTTTCTTCTTTCCTTCCGAGAAAAGATATGTCTCAACCTTCCTTAGTCAAATGCTCCTTACTTCTCAATTTCTCTAGAGGAAGCTGACATCTCAGCTAAAAGCAGCTGCTTCCTGCACACGGATAGATGCCCTTGCCCAGGCCTAACTCATTCCCCTGGAGCTCTAGGCCAACTGCTCCCTAGAGTTTCCCCCCACTCTTTCTCCTCTCTTTCCCCTTCTCCTCACTCCATCTTCCTACCCTCTCTCCTCTGCGCTCCTCCTTCTTTCCCTGCCCCTCCTGAGTCATCCACCCTTCTCTGCCCTTCCTCTCCCCTCTCCCCTCCCTATCTCCTCAGATCTGTATTACCCCCAGCTCACACCCTGAAAAGACTGGAGGCTTACACATCCGGGTCCATCCCCAGCTCTGACGCCTCTTCACTTTCCTCACCTCTAAACAGGACCGAGCAGACCTACTTCTCAGGGTGCTGTGGAAATCCAGTGCCATCGTGTAGGTGGAAGTCCTGTCTAGGACAAGGCACACGGGAGGGGCACCGTCTAATTTTATTCCCACCTCTCCTAAGGACATAACATGGATTGGAGCTTCCTCTGAGAGGGAGAAGGGGCTGACCTAGAAAGCCCCCTCATCTCATTTGCATTTTGCAATTTGCTAAGACTCAGGCTGCCCCCCAGATTCAACTGCACCCCGCAGTACCTCCCAGCCCTTCTCCCCAGGTTGGGAGCGGCGTCTGGCACGGGCTCCTCCAGCAGCAGCCATCAAAGTGCCACCAGCACCATCTGGTCTGCCCACATCCTCATGCGGGATTTATTACCTATTCCTTCCATTAGCATAAATAATATGGAGCCTGGTTTTCATGATGGTTTACATAATAAATAAAACAGGTCAATTGCCCACAAAACTAGTCTCTGTGAACAGTAACAGATTTAATTAGATTTATTTTACCCTGGGTTTTCCGGAGTGAGGCAGATGTCTCTCGTGCCAAGGATAAACTTCTCCATAAACTTCTATTTCTGGGAAGGCAGCTCCCATCCTCCAAGGCGACAAAAGGGAAGAGGGAATTAAGGGAGAGGCAGAGAAAGAGAGAAGGAGCTGGAAGAGTCCAGGTGCAGCAGGGGCGGCAGGAGAGGGATCTGTGACCTTGCACCCCTACCTTCCGGAAAACCCAAACCCCTCCGCCGGCTTACGTGCAGCTTAGGCCTGAACTGCCCAGATAACTTCTGACCACCACATCTGAGCGATGCGTGCTCCTGTGCAGAGCTCTTCTCTGGCTTCCCATTGCCCGGGATCAAGCCCAAGCCTCTAAGCAGGGCCCTCTCTCCCCTCTCAGCCATCAGCAGACACCATCCCTCCCTACAGCCCAGCCCCACCTAGCCAGGCGTCAGTCCCTGTCTTCCTCCCTCCCTACAAGCATCACCCTGGTTGCTTAAGTGGTCATGGCTGTGCTGTAACCGCCGAGTCTGGTCCTGTGCTGGGCGTGTGCATTCTCCGATCGAAGTGTGTGGGGTCACAGCCTCATACCTTGGGACTAGACAGGCTGGCCCCCTGCCCACTCTCATGCAGGGCTCCTTACAGCTCATGAAGCAGGGCTTCCCACCCATGTGGAGCAGACATGTGATTCTTCCCAGGATTCCTGGTCTGCTTCCGTCTCAGCTCCCACAGCTTCTCTGTGACCACTGAGTGATTGCTGAAGATAAAACATGGGTAAGTGTTGAGAGGCTTAGGCAGGGCCTCGCTCCCAGGGGGTCTTGTGGTGTTTTCTGAGCACTGCCTCATGGTAGCAGGTCCTGTTTGCCCTTGAGAAGCCCCCTCTTCCCTCTGTCTGTCTTAGGGTTTGCATCCATGCCACGTCCCAGGAGGAGATATGGGGGCCTTGCCTAGCTGAGCCCAGGTGTCTGGGTTGGGGCCCAGCTGGCCCACTGACACTCAGCCCAGGACATGTGTGGCTTGACCTGGAAAGAGAGAGCCTGGGTTGGTGCAGATGGCTATGCTGGCAGGACAGAAGCCTGGAGCTTTCAGGACTCCGGCAGGGAGAACCTGCCTGGGAACTGAGCCACCTCTGAGGAAAATAGAGCAGAGAGGTTTAGGAGAGAGAACAGCCTCAGCGACCTTGGGTCCTGGACCCCAAACTGGTGTCCAGACGTTCCTAGTTTCTAAGCTCCTGGGCTGATAGAAGTCAACCCTTGGCCAGTCTGGATCCAACAGTTTGATGGTAACCAGTGATGCCCTGTCCTGACACAAAGATTGCACTTCTAGGAATTTTCCTTAAAGAAATAGTCTGAGAAGTAGGCGAAGGTGGATACACAAAGATGGCCGCTGACACCCCTGAGACACATGACCCTCCAGAACCTTTCCTGCTCAGACAGGAGGAGGCGCTTCTTCCTCAATGCCTCATGGCACCTTGTTCCTGCCTCTTCCTCCTGGTAAACTATACCAGAGTGTCCTGCTTCTTGGATAGATCCTGAAAAATGAAGCCGCATTCCCAGGGTTTATTCTGTTTTGTTTTGTTTCTTTGAGACAGGGTTTCACTTTTGTAGTTCAGGCTGGCCTTGAGCTCAGCCTTGAACTCCCAGAAATCCTCCTACCTCTCACTCCCAAGTGCTGGGATTACAGGCATGAGCCACCACATCTAGCACTGTGGTATGTGATCCAAGCCAGACTCTTGCACTTGTAAGGCAGGAGCCAGAACCACTAAGCTAAATCCCCAGCCCCCAGGAATTTTTTAAATGACACTAAATGAGATGCCTGCCACCACCTACCTTCATGAGGGCCTGATCCAACTCAGAATGTCCCTGATGCTAGGCATGGTGGGAGCCCATACCTGAAATCTCAGCACTGTGGAAAGCTGAGGCAGGAGGACTACAAATTCAGAATTAGGCTGGGCAACTGAGCAATTTAGCAAGACCTTATCTCTAAATTTAAAAATAAATACAAAGGTCTGAGGATATAGCTCAGTTCAAAGGCACTGGGTTCGATTCTCAATACAAAAAAAGCCCGAGCTTGCTTGTTGGCATTTGCTCTACACACACACATGCACTCACCCACACACACACATGCACACACATGCATGCACACACACTAACATACAGCCCCAGGACCCCCTTCCTCAGACAGCTGCGCTCCCTCACACCCCCTCTGCTGTGGCGCCCACCTCCTCCAGGCTAATCAGGAGGCCTTCAGAAAAGCAGGGTACAGCCTCCCCTTCAACCCTCTGTCCCAAACAGAGAAAGAACCTTCCCTCAGCCCTTCTGAGCCCATGCTGAGATGACTAAGTAGGTCCCCAAAGGGTGGGGGGATGACAGAAAAACAGTTCAACACAGGAACCCACAGCCTCAACCAAATGCAGCTGCTCTCAGACCCACAAGCCCACAGAGGGGAGTTACCGAGGGGTGAGAACATCTTCCTGCCTGGCTTCTACCTGCCTCATAGGCAGAGGCCAGCTCAGCTCCACCCTGGCCCAAATGACACAGGCCCAGAGCAAAAGGATGTCCTCTCTCCATCAGCCCACCACCCCAGTCCTTACTTCTGTCCCGAGTATAAGGAGGAAGGGAAAGTCCAGGCCTTGGAGAAGGTCCTATCCCAGCATCGCACACCAGCCAGGCTACGCTGGAAATATGGTCCAAGGAAAGCAAGAGGCATCGAGAAAAGGCAGGCGAAGCTGGTCTTGGATGGATGCCTACAGCATGGTGGTGGGGGGACAGCAGGCCTTGCCTGGCCTTGGCTGGGGTGCTGTTGCTGCCGCTGCCTATGAGACACCCTAAGACCTTTCCTTCTCAGCCCAAGGAGACCAGTGGGAAGTCTACACATGTGGAGAGACCGTGGGGGGAAGAAAGTCACTGATTGGCCACAGATAATTTCAGGAACAAGAGGAGGAAGCCAGGGACACCAGCCAAGCCTATCAGCTTCCTTTGGGGAGCTCATCTCTGAAGAATTATGCAGTCTTCTTAGCCATAAATCTGCTAATTATTAATGTGCAGTCTGCCTGCTGGGGCCCTGAGCTGAGGCTGGTAGGGGAGGAGAAGGAGGGCTCCAATTAGAGAAAGAGTCGGCAGAGTGGGGCCCCAAGGGTTGGCAAAGCTGAGCAGCATCCTCCTGGCCTCACTGCAGTGCTGGCCTTTCTTGGAAGCCAGGCTAGGAGGCAGAATGTCCCTGTTTGAACTTCTTCGGCCCTGGCCCCTTGTTCTCTCCAATTTCTTCAGGCCTAGCTGAGTCGAGCAGTCCGTCAGCCTGCATCTGTCCCAAGCCCCATTCCAGAGCACTGTTCTTTCCCCAGGCTCATGAGAGGCAGGCCATGTTACCTCTTAAAGCCAGAGTCCTGGAGGCTGGCATGGCTGCAGAGGTGCCAGCCAGCCAGGCCCAGGCACAGAAAACAAGAAAACCAAGGTGGGAAACTGACTCTCTGTGTGCAGTCAGATAGAAAATGACCATCAGGTGGGCTGAAGAGAAGCAAGGTTAAACACCAGATTTGCATAGCTTATACTCAGAACTGGAGAGGAGAGAAATTCAACACAGGCTGTGATATATACTATAATATAAAACAATGGTTGCATCAATCTATACTAAGTAGAAGAACCTTGTGATAAAATAGTTTACTGCAGGAAACTAAAAGCGTTTTTAGCAAGGCCTCAGATCTCATTTTTCATCATTTTTAATTGATTCATCTATTCTCTGCCTGATATCTTTCCGTTTCTAGAGAGTCATGTAAATGGGATGAAGTTGTATATGGCTTTTTGAAACTGACTTCTTTCACCTAGAATAAGTTCTCATTTCTCTTGAGTAAATAGCTAGAGGTAGAACTGTAGATCATATAGTAGATGCATATTTAACTTTACAAATGTCTATTGCACTGTGTGCCCCAGGAACTGTACCATTCTTCATTCCTAGCAGTGTCACCTGCGAGTTCCTGGTCTGCTACACCCTCACCCGCACACAGTAGCATCAGGTTTTTAAAAATTCTAGTTCTAGTTATTTCAGTGAGTATGGAGTAGTTTTTAAATCGCCTCTTTAAGTATAAAGAAGCAATAAAAAGTAAAACATAAAACCCAACCCACTGATTTTGAGTTGTCTATATTAGTAGCCCCAACCAGTGGTATGTGGGCAGGAATGACAGTGTGACAATGGTAACCAAATTTCTTTTTCTTCCTTCTGTTTTTCTATGTGTGTGCACATGTGTACATGTCTATGTGTGCATGCGCTGAGGACTAAAGCTGAGGCTTCATATATGCTACACAAGTACTCCACTGCTGAACTACATCTCCAGCCATAAATTTAACTTTTAACAGAAAATAACTGGTTTCTTCAAAGGAAAAATAGAATCAGGCTTATGCTCTAAAACTGCACTGTCTGACATAGTGGCAACTATCCACGCCGGACTAGTGAGCCTAGTGATGGTCTGAACCGAAATGTGCCGGAAGTAGAAAGCACACACCACACCAGAGCTGCACACCACCAGATCAAACCCGTCAGACTGCTCAAGGACTGTTACGTTGATTACCTGCTAAAACAATATTTTGAATATGTTGACTTAAATCATATATATTCATTTCATTCGTTTCATTTCATTTTCTCAGTGTGGATACTAGAAACATGTGAATTAGCTAGGTGGTTGCATTCGATTTTTCATATGAAGAGCTGCTCTGAACTTAAGTTTGGCCGTCTGTGGCTTGTAGCCCAAATCATGCTCACCACCTGTTATTGTAAATAAAGCACTGTCAGGCCACAGCCGCACACATGTGTGTGAACAAATATTTTCTATGGTTCTTTCACGCTACAGTGGCAGAATTGAATAGCTGGAACTGAGACCGGACAGCTGAAATGTACATACCAAGTACAGTCTTCTGGCCAGGTACAGGAAGTCGCCATCTCTACTCTAGAGTCAGAAATACTTGAGATTCCAAGCAAGCTTTCAGGTTAAAAGGTAGTATAATTTTGGGCCTGTGCCACCCCAGCTGAGAGGCTGTCACCCACTGAGAGGCTAAAGCAGGATGATCCGAAGTTTAAGTGGAGCCCAGCCTGGGAAATCTAGCAACTTAACGAGAACTTGTCTCAAAATTTGTAAAAAGGGCTTGAAGGTACCAAAGTACAAAAGCCTTGGGTTCAATTCCAAGTACCACACAAAAAAGTACTACACAATAACTCAATATATTTATTTCCTTTTTCTGCCTTTATTTCTCCCCACTCCCTGTCTACTAAAATTTGGCATAGGTAACAGTCAGAGAAAGATGAACACATTTAGAGTCCCCTGAAAAGAGTATAACCTACCTTCCTGGGTGGCACTTTGTTTTCTGCATCTGTACCACAGGTCTAGAGTTGGGGGGTGGTGGCCTTCGTGGGAAATCAATGAACTGGAGTGAAAAAATTCTGTATCTTTGTTTGCTAATCTACACCTGAAACTTAGTGCTTCCTTTGGTTACAAATGTCGTAGTATTAGCATAGAAACAGACTCCAGAGACATCTGTATCCTAACTCCTTGACTCTGGGAATATGTAAGCTAATGAAATGAAAGAGACATTGTCCAATCCAAGATTTAAGATGGGGGGCTCACCTGGATCATCCTAGCGGCCATGTCATCAGGAGAGCCATGTGGAGGGAGTGGGAGAGTCGGAGTCTGAGGAAGAGACATGACAGAGACATAGAGGTCAGAGGAATGCGAGGTCCCAGGCGGAAGAATGCAAGCAGCCTCTGGAAGGTAAGGCACCCATAAAGAGGCTCGAAGGGGCGTATGCTGACACCGCGGTTCTGGTCCTTTGCTACTAATTTTGGTCTTCTAGCTCCAAAAACTAAGTTACAGCAACAATAAGAAAACAATACAACGGGGCAATAAACAACCCCTTGTCGCCAAAAGAAGTCAGATACTTTCACATCACACTGGTCACTGTAGCTTCTCAACTATATTCGTTTTTTAAATTTCCACAGTTAATAGACCTGCCTCTAGGTCCTGATGTTAAATACATCGATAAAAGAATACATCTATCACCATATCAGATTTTTTTTTAAGATTTGGATAATTGTATTGATTAGCTCCTTTTGTAATTCTACATCTGCTCTTTTATGCACTAAAATCACCTTTTTGATAAGGAATGCATGGGCTTTGCCAGCAAGACAGTCAGAATTCATGGTACAGTTGCCCTTGTTTACAGGGAGTGTTGGTTTATTACGTATTGTTCCTCTACAGAAAGATACAGAAAAGTCTTTACAATTGTTTGATCTTAGAAAGTTGAAAAAGCATTTTTATATCTGCTCCGTTTGGCATCAGTGAGAGTGACTCTTGGAGGTAAATACCAAGGAGTAGAGCTGCTGCGTCAAAGGGCATGTATGGTTTTTATCTTACTGGATTCTGCCCAGCTGCCTTTGACAATGCCTGGCTTTATATGAACTCCTCCCCCACTGCCCAACGTCTAGCCACTCGCCACCTGATGTTTCCTAATCCAGAGACTGAAAACTGTCTGGTTGACATTTTAGTTTTTATAACCCTAATGATTAAAATGCTTTCAATGTTGTTTTTGACCATTTTCTCCTCTGTAAGTTGCCAGTTCACATCTTTTGCCCAAACTTGTACTGATCTATTTTTATTTTTTCTTTCAGATTTGTGAGATCTCATTATTCATTCTGATTATTGTTTGTTATATGTTGTGAGCATTTCTCTTTGTCTGTTGCTTCGGTTTATGATATCTTTTGTCTGATGGAAGTTTAAATTTTGGATCTCGGCATAATCAGCCTTTGCTTTTGTGGCTTTTTACATTTGGTATCTTATTTAACAGAATCTTGTCTACTCCACTCTTACATCTTCCTGTGACTTTTCTTATATTTGTTTATTTTGTTTTGGAGATTGAGTCTCTAATTCATCTGAAATTTGATTTTGTGCATGATAGAAGATAAGAACTGCTGTTTATTTTCTGGATGGCTACCAAGTGACTCAACATTACTTATCCTCTCTTTATTTATTTAAATGGCCTCTTGTATCTTATAGTAAATTCATATGCCCCTTACTTTAAGAAGCATTTGAATGTCTCTTCTTTCCAAGGCACTGTTCTATACAATTGAAATGTACCACTGAACAAGAGGCAAACAAAAACATTTTTTAAATGCACACACAAAACGTGATGAGAATGCCAGATTACATAATCGATTTGGCACCAAGTACCACTTGGTTAAATTTCCTTATTAAAATATATGGACTCTTTGTGTAGGTTAACAAACATAAATTTATTGATGTTCTGGTCCAAGAATAGTCCATTACACTAGTCATTCTGGGGGAGAATTGGTCCTAGGAACCCCACACGCTCACTTGTTGATGCATCACTCAAGTTGGTAAGTGTCATGGTCGGCCGGTTGTTCCATATCACCAGTGCATATCCTCCCACATATTCTAAATCATTTTTAGATTACTTACAGTACCTAGTACAATTTCCAGTGCTCTGTAAATGGCTATTATGCTAGCACTGTTCAGGGAATTATGATGAGGAAAAAGTCTATACATGGTCATTACAAATGTTTTTTTTTGGGTAATATTTCAGTGCATGGTTGGTTAAATCCACAGTACAAATACCATAAATGTGAAGAGCAGATTATAGGCCCGAGGACCTGGTCAGAAAGCCCAAGATCAGATCTTCACATTTAAATTAATTAATTGTATCTTTTAAATAAGTGGTAAAATAATGGGCTATTTAATACAAAATGTTGGGGCAAATATTGGCTATTTTGGGGGGAGTGGAGATCTATCCCCATCTCATCTTCATCACTAAATCCTAGGTAAGTGATGATGTTCAAACTACTAATTTTTTTTTAGGTGTTTGTTTGTTTGTTTTTGTTTTTGAGACAGGATCTTGCTTTGTAGTCAGGCTGGTCCTGAACTCAGCCTCAAACTCAGCAATCCTCCTGCCTCTGCTTCCCGAGTGCTGGGATTACAGGCGTGAGCCACCATACCCAGCAATGCAGTATGTGGTACAGATTGCTGGTGGGTATGAGTTACCACGCCCGGCATTGGTGTATGTGGTTACCAGGGATTGAACTAAGGACCTTGCCCTTGCAAGGCAGGCACCAGAACCACTGAGCTAGATCCCCAGTCCCAAATTACTTCATTTTGAAAGAATGGGACAAAATTAAGAGTGAATATCTAACTTTAAAATAAAGAAGGTATTTCTATGCACTGTTTTTCTTTTTTTACAATGAAAGCACAAAGGAAAAGAATGACAAATCTGAAAATGTAAAACATAAGCCATTATGTAGATCAAAATGTCATCAACAAAATTAAAAATCAAGCAAACTAGAAAACTAGGAAATAGTATTTGTAACACACATGACAGGCAAGGTGAATAACTCTAACAAATCAACAAAAAAAATTTTTAAAAGCCCGTCAGAAAAATGAGCAAAGAACTTAAATAAGTTTACAGCAGAAAACTACAAATAGTCAATAAATATATGGAAAAGTTCAGCATCCGTAACAATAAAAAGAATTTAAATTAAAACAATGAGACATGCATTTTGTCTGTCATTTTAGCCAAGCTTTTTAAAAATTTTAGTACTTAGGCCTGGCAGTGATTCAAAAGGAAGGAAACTTATCTTGTGGTGGGAGTATGACTTGTCACAACCATTCAGTAAGGCAATTTATTTATATGGATCAAAAGCTTTAAAATGTCCATATCCTTTAATAAAACTATTCTATTTATAACAATTTCTCCTAAGAATATAATTAAAGATGTGCACAAAGATTTATTTCCAAGAAGGTTCCTAGCAATATAATACACAATAACAAAAACTAAAAGCAACAACAAAATGAAAACAATTAATATATAATCCTCAGCATTAGGGGATTTGTTGAGTAGATTATGTTAGATTCACACCATAGAAGGATAGAGGATCATTAAAAATCACATTCTTAGATTGCATTTACTGTTAAGAGGCAATTCCCAAGGTGTAAAGTCAAGCAAAAATACAAGAGTGTATCAGTTGTTGTGTGATAAATTTCACAAAAAATCTGGCCGATTAGGTGACATCCCCACCCCCACCCCAGCCACTCCCAGCTCTCTCCTGCTTTTACAGAGCGCTGCTCACCTTCCCCAGAGCCACCTTCCCTCTCGGATATTGCTACTGCACCTCTATATGTCACCTTTCCTGAAGGCACAGCTGCTCTCAGCTGGCACCCTTGGTCCTATGAAGCTTCCAAAATGCCCAGCCAAACTCATCATCGATGCTGTGGAATCACCCATTAACATGGCTCATGCAAGACCTCCAAGTTCTAAGGTACTAGCTTGAAATACCTAGATGAAGAGTTCATTAGTTCATACAGTGACCGACCCAGGAAGTAAAAGGGGACTCTCAGATTGCACAAGTGACCAGAGTAAGGAATTTGAATGCTTTCCAAACTTTGTCCCACCCCATGTCTCACTTGGCTTCTCTTGTGTTGGATTCAGAAGAGTTGACTCTTTCCCCTGTGTCCCAGATCAGTTGTCTTGAGGACAATTCCATTGGCAGGACCCTGTCAAGCGCCCTCTGAGAGACTGTGGGAGGGGATACTGTGATTGACAGCTCCCAGGGGAAGCATGGGGATGGAATGGAAGATGAGAAGCCCCCAGAGGAAAAGGGCCAGGCAGGTAGGTCATATTCTTTCTTGGGGGAATGTCAAAGGAATGCTGCCAATATCCTAAGGATTTTTTTTTTTAATCAAATAGGTTTTTATATTTTTCTTAAGTTAGTTAGTTTCCTCTTGCAGGAATCCATAGGTCTGAGCCAGGGGAAAAAAATCTGAGCTAAATCCTCATCACATACTTGCCCTCTCCTTTCCCACTGGCCCTTACAGCTTGTCACTATCTTCCATTCATTTCACACATTCAGTGTGCCAAGCACTGTAAGTACTTAACATGCCTCTAGCCAGCACTGCCTGGCTCAGCAGATGAAGTTCAAACGCAGACACATCTATGAGTGTGTTTACAATTGTTTAGGTGCCCGCTAATCTTAAGGAGGGGCCAGTGAGTCCATCCTCAAGCCACAGCCCTCACCTCTTTCTCCTCATGATTTATAAGCCTGCAGCAATCACACAGGATGCTCCTGTTTAGGCTGGTCCTGCATGCCCAGTGGAAACCCAACCACGAAGCAGGTGTGAAACCTGCTGTTGCCGTCTGAGCCCCCAGGGCTCCAGCTCTGCATTAGGCATGCGCACATGCACACAGACACACACACACACACACACAGACACACAGACACACACACACACACACACACACACACACACACACATATCTCAGGTTGACCTGTTGGTCTTATATTCACAGACTCAGTGAACCTCATGTACTCTCCACAAAGGGCCCTGCTCATTTCCATCCCCACAGAGAAACCTAAGCGGAGTCTGTAGATGAAAATACCGTGGTTTGAGGCTTGTTCTCAGCCTCCTCATTTCCATTTTATCATCTTAGAGTGGGATAAAGTGCTTGGTTCATGGGGCGATTGTACTTCTTACCCACTGAGAATGCTCTAATAACTTTTTTATATACGGAAAACAACTGTTGACGAGAACATGAAGAAACCAGCCAGGTATTGTAGTGCGTACTTGTAATCCCAGCACATGGGGAGGGTGAGATAGGAGGATCACAAGTTTAAGCCCGGTCTGGAGAACTTAGCAACTTAACAAGAAAAAAAGTAAAAGGGGCTATGAATGTATCTCAGTGTGAAAGCCTAGGGTTTAATCTCCAGTACTCACACCCTAAAAACTTCACATTGCTAGAGAACATGCAAGGTGGAGGGGTACAGCCATGGCAGAATACAGCGTGGCGGTCCCCCCAAAACTGAACACAGCAGATGAGTGAACAATTCCACTCCTAAGTGTACACCAAAAGGACCAAAAGCACATGTATGTTCAAAAAAAACCTTGTAAATAAAGTTCACAAAAGCCACGATGGACATACAACCTTAACATCCATCAAACGATGAATAGATAGACAAAATGTAGTGTATCCATCCAGCCGCATATCATGAAACCTTTATTTCTAAATTGGATTTTTACCAGTGCATGATTATTGCACCGTGTGTGAAACATGCCATGATGCAGATGACCTTTGAAAACATTACACTAAGGGAAAGAAGCCAGGCACAGAAAACCACATGGTATATGATCCATGTCATATGAAATATGACAAACCCATGGGTGTACCCATAGACATGGGCACCATACTCATGGTTTCCGGAACAGGAAGAAAGAAACTGTGGGGACCAACAGCTCAGTGAGCATTGAGTAAAAATGTCATGCGACTTGGTAGTCAAGATGGTTACACAGTTATATGAGTGTAGAGTCTGATTTATACACTTAAAAATAGTTGAAATGATAAAATAGCATGATGCATATTTTACCACAATAAAAATAGAGAACTAATGCCAGCGGGACTTGGAGTATTGAACGAGGTCCCTAGTCAGTGCAGTAGGACCTAATGTTTTAGACAGGTGGGAAGGACTCAAGCTCTCAACACTCAGAAGCCAGAAGCTGCCAGAGACTGGACATGAGGAGGCAAAAGGGTGCATCCCAGCCCCAGCCCCAGCCCAGCCCTGGTTGCTGCCTGAGGCCCCAGCAGGACCTAGGGGAGATTAGTCCACACCTGGCACACCGAGACTCACAGAAGCCCACTTGACCCCACTTCTTTGGCACCTTCCCCTAAATCTGTACCTTTGAATTCCTGCCCCCTAACTCACCATAGGCAAGGGGAAAAAAAGGGAAGGAAGGTTTGCTCCAATACCTGCACGGGACCAGCCTACCCACCCACCTCTCGCCACCCTGGGGAGGGACAGCACCTGTACACGGGGCAGTCTCAACCTGCCTCGCCTCACCGGATGCTCAGCGAGACTCGGAGAAGGCGGGGCCAAGCGCAAGCGCTCTGTCTTCCCAACAGCCTAGTGCCAGGTAGAAGGAGGATGAGAGAGAAACATGAAACTCAGGTGTGGTCAGGCTCCACACTGCTGCTGAACGGACAGCGTCTCTGCTTCCGTCCCAGCCCCTGGGAGAGGTTGGAGGTGGACAGAGGAAGCCATAGTGGGAGTCAGATAGTGTGAATGAGGGCTTAAGCATGCGAGAGGGCCTCATTAGAGACTCAGTCATCCCAGGAGAACTTCCGGCCAGGACAGCCAATCCTATCCCAAGTTAGCAGCCTACAGGGGTAGGCCAAGTTGGTTCCCTTTCTTCCTTCTTTCCTTCCTTCCTTCCTTCTTTCCTTTCTGCTTTTCTTCCTTTAATGCCAGTACTCCTTCCTAAAAAGAGAGGCTTAGGATGCCGGCAGAATGTGACCGCCCTTGAGTGGGGAGCACACCCCACCTCCCCTTCATCCCTCAGAGCCCAGAGCCAGCTCTCCGGCTTCATCCACATGAAGCCCACTCCAGTCCTTCAGGGAACTGGGCTGATGCTTCCTATTCAATTAGCCTGGCACACGGGTGGCACCATAGTGAGAATCAGGAGAACGAAGAAGAACGTTCCTGTCTTCTTGGCCCAAGGTGAAGAGCAGCCTGCCATCTTCCTCCAGCAGCCAGAGCCCTCTTCTTTACCTGCAGTAATGTGGGGATCTGTTTTCTTTCATTTAAAGTCTCTCAAGCTTAATTTAAAGTTTCTTTCTTTTAAATTTCTCCTGGCTGAGGAGTGAACAGCCACAGGAAAGTGGAGAGAGGAAGAGGAATGATTGTCTGAGCAGATACTGTGGCAGCTTAAATGAAAACTGTGTTCCGGAGAGAGCCCGAGGGAGCGAGGAGATGGCTGGGGACCCGGACAAGAGCGCAGCGTGGAGGAGGGATCCCCAGAGAATCGGGGAAGTCGAAAGCCCCAGTCAGTGGGTATTTGTTGGGGAGCTGAATCCCCAAGAACCATGTTTAATATCTCCTAGATTTGAAGGGGAGGGGAGGGCTCCAGGGTTACTTCTTTGCCAAGTATTGTCTCATACTATGTGGGAAGAAAATGCCAAGTGAGAGCTGCTGGTCTGAAATCAGAAATTTGCTTCTTCCTGATGGCAGCCTGAGGAACCCCCCCCCCCCCGCCGTATGACTCACGAGGGACCCCGGGGGGAGGATAAGGAGGGAAGTCAGTCCTGGCTGCAGCTCCGTAGCCCCAGTGTGGACACCCACCTGCTGTCCACTTGACCCACCTGAGCCACCAGCTTAGCTCCTACCTGTGCCTAAGGCTGGTCCTCATGCCTCCTCCTGAGTCTGGGACAACCACAAAGACTTCCAGTCAATGCATTTTTGCTTCTGTGATCCAGCAGTCATTTCTGTTACTTTTCAATGAGAACCAGACAGACAAAGAAGGTTCAAGACTGGTGACTTTCTTTGGTTCGGATGCGCTGAGGTCATCAAGCGGGGACCAAGGCCCTCCTGTCAGGTTGGTTTGAGAGGGCAGGCTGTTCCATCCTCCACTGCCACTGACAACAGGGTCTCTCACCACCGTTAATTACCTCTCGCCCGCTTCCTGACACAGATGTGGGACTGTGTGCATCCTTGACTGCTCCCTTGTAGTTCCCCTTTGCAGTCCGTCACTCCAAGGCCTCCTCCCGCTTTGTTGTGCCCTGTGGGGAACTCATTAGTTTCTGCTGCATCTGTCCAACAAGTTCCGCACACCCTCGTCCGCCTCTCTGCTCCTCGGCCTGTTCAACTCTGCACCTTTACTCACTCGGCAACGGGCAAAACATTCTCCTTCTTCTATGAAAGAGCAAGGCCCCACCCAGGTCTCCTCCCTGGGTGGACAGCACACTGCCTCCTAAGCAGGAGGTCAGGCCAGAAGGCCCGTAGTTCCCCTGGAAAGGTGCCCACACAGCCCTCTGCAGTGCCTCTGCCTCCAGAATCACCCCCTCTTCATCTCCGTTTCTGCTACCTTTTCTCCCACTTACTGATCCTTTAGTCCCAACTGGGGGTGACACTGTAAATAGTTAACAGTGACAAAAATGCCTTATAGTCAACTGCTGGAGGCTCCCTGCTGGGACTGGCATTAACCCATGGTCTCTGGATGGGGGGAGAGTGGAAAGGGGGGTCAAGGAGACACACTTGGGACTAGGACAGCGGGACATATTTCAGTCACTATTCCAGGACACTACCTACTGGAACAGTCACGCTCTTCGGCACCTCCCTCCTCTGTCACCTGTAACGAAGGCCCTGCTTTCCGAGCCATCTGTCCTAAGTGTTTAGAGAGGTTTCTGTCTTCCTGGCTGGACGCTGACTGATATAACATCTGACAACTGAATTCCTCTTAGGGAAGCAAATGTCTTTGTATAAGAAAATACCTTGATAAGGCACTGAGGGGAGGTAACATCCGGAGGGTACGATTTGACAAGAGACAAGGAAGCTGAAGAGATCGCTAAACTGCCTGGCGAAGAACAAGCAGAAATGGAGAGGAGGGGAGAGAGAGAGACAGCAAGCGGGAAAATAATAAAACAATGTAAGAGGAGGTTGGAGCTCAGGTGTTGGAAATGGCTGAGGGGCTTTTAGGAATGGAAATATCAAAGAAGGGCTTTTACTCGGCTGGCGTCCTGCCGTCTATAAATCCCTTCGTCTCCCCATCCTTTGGAACTGTCTGCTACCCACAGAGACTTTGTGCGCCCAGCCAGGCTTTGTTTTAGGGGTGAGACCGGATTTTTTTTTAATGTAACATAAAGAAAAGAATTGAGGTCCGTGCCTGACAGGACCAGGGGTGAAAGTGACAACACCAGCAGGGGGTGAGAAGATGCATAAACTGAATTAATTCAATGCAAGCAGGCCCACAGGTCCAGAAAGGACAATGAGAACTGAAGCTAATCTTTCGCAGTGTTTGCCATGTGCCGGAAGAGTGAAACGGGCTGATCTCACTCGCAGAACAGTCCTACAACGTGAGTATGATTATCGCCCTCCTTCTGCGGGCACAGAGCAGATCAATAGCAGAGGCTGCGCCAGCAAGGGGCAGAGCTGGGGCTCGAACTCAAGCAGTCTTGTCACCGAGGGGTCCAAAGAGGAGATGGGGCGCTCGGCTCACTCCACCTGCAGGGCCGGCTGCAAGGTCACTGACTTTCATCACAGAAAAAGAATTTTCAGGAAGCATTCGTAAGAAGCCTAAAAAGGTTTATAAGGGAGAAGAGAAAAGAGCACACTCAAACAGAGAAGAGTGTGGGCCCTTCAGAGGAGAGAGGAAAAAATAACCGTAGTTTACTTGATTTCTAAAAAAAAAGAGGGAGAAAGGCCCCTTTGTGGGGAAGGTACTGTGCATCTAGAGATGACCTTATTATAGCATCTTGATGTGTGTGGAGGGCGAGGTGGGTTCGTGCCCTCCGGAGGCCTATTCCTGAGGATGGGGTGGGGAAGGAAACACAATTTACAGGTCAAAGGCACCCGCCCAGAGCCCAATCCCCAGGCTTCTTTCTTTAAGGCCTTTAAGAATTTTTCCTGGAAAATGTGGGCGTGGTGGCTCACCCCTATAATCCCAGCACTCAGGAGGCAGAGGCAGGAGGATTGCTGGGAGTTCAAGGCTTGTCTGGGCTACATAGTGAGCTCAGGGCCAGCCTGAACTACAAAGCAAGACCTTGTCTCAAAAAAATTTTTTTCCTGAAAGAGCTGGGACCAGGGGACCAAATTTGAATACTCTTTGGGTCTCAAAACTGCAGCTTTTCTTTAAAAATACAATTTTACTATGATAGTTTTCCCTTGTCTCCTTTCTGCCTGGCTTTACTTTTTCTCTCCTACCTCAGCGTGACTCCTAGCCATACTCCTAACCAACCTCGGTGCACGCAGAGCGCTCCAGGAACTCGGAGGAACCCAAGCGGCTTTCTGTGCACAGTCTGTTGAATGGGGGCTGTGAATCCACCTGACCTGGATATTTAGCTGCAGGAAATGCCCTGCTGACTTCTGGGTTTATCTATTTTTCCACCAGTCTCTTCGAATAGCTCTGAGCTCCCCCAGGGCAGGGCCTGCACTTTATTCTTGTGACCTCAGCTCTACCACCAGCCTGGCAGAGTGCGAAGCCACTCAAGTTCAAGTTTAGTGAACGAGTAGAGGGGTGGGAGGAAGGGCAAGACCCAAAAGGGAAACCGGAATGTTTCTCTGGGCCAGGCAGGGGCCGAAACCAAGACAAGGGAGCCATCTGTTGCTGTTGTCACCTCCCCTTTCCTCCCCTTGTGCTAATTCCAGCGCTGCCGCTTCCCTTGTGAGTGTGAAGCTGTGAGTTTTTCCTAATTGAGAAAGAAAACATCTTCTGCCGAGTCAAGGCAGCAACATCAAGGCGGGCCTGTGCCGGCGGGGGCAGCACGGCTGGCAGCGCGAGATGCATTTCCAAGCCACCGCTGTCGCTCTCATGTGTTTAACTCCCCTTGTGTTTTCCAATGTGAGAGCCGCCCTCTTTGAAGGCCCCCAAAAGAGAGTGCCGATGTCTCCACAGAGCCGGCTGTCTGGAGGCGCACAGGGGATGCAGGGTCCCCACAGTAAAGGAGCCTTCATCTCCCCACTGTTGTCCCTTTGGAGTCTACTCTTGCATGCTTTATTTCATCTCCATATGATAAAAATTGAGATGTACAACCCTTGTCTCAGCTGACACAGGCAGCAGTCGGGTAGAAAGAGCTTTGTTCTCCCACATGGGTGGCCACCGGCAGGAGACAAGCTTCTGGGAAAGTCTCTGAGGACCGTGAGGATAACAGCCTCTCCTTGATCCACCCTGCTTTCCAGGGCAGCGTGTGTGTATGCACACACACACCACATCCATGCAGTGTATGTACATGTACATTCGCACGTACCCATGTACCCCATATCCCCAAGGCCTACTCAGATTCACAAGGAACCAGAACTGCAGCTTTGTCCCAGGTTCAGCCAGAGTCTGTGTCAGGGAATGTCACCTCCTAAAAGCATCACCCAAGCCAGAGATCTGTGACCTACCACTCTTGACTCCTTCACCTCCCTTGCCCTCTACCCTCACCCCATCAGGCCTTGCCTGCACCTCCCCATCTGCCCTTTCCTTTCTGGGTGAGAATGCCAAAGCTCTAGTCTAGGCCAGCACCACCTCTTGCCTGGATTATTGACATCGCCCCTACTGGTGTCCCAGCTTCCAACTAGTCCCCTGGTCCCACTTGTGCCAGTGGCGCTCTGTGCCAGTGAGCCAGTGGGTCATCAGGGCAGGCCTGTCGCCCTCTGTCCTTCAAACCCTTGGAAATGAAAAAAGCCATCACACAACAAACAAAGCAGGAAGCAGAATAAAGGAAGGGTCATTGCCTGATCCCCAACTGATACAGAAAACTATGGGGAAAAGATGATGCACTTGAAAGATATCCAAGGAAAGATGTCTGGTGAGCAATTGGCTATCTGAGTCTGGTGCTCAGGAAAGATGCCCAGGCTAGAAAGGGATTGAAGAGTCCTCAGCATACAGATGGCCACCCGTGGATGGTCCCTCCCACTAAAAAGGGAAAGCCAAGCCAGCAATACTGGAGATCTTGTCTATGAGAAACAGGAAATGAGAAGCGTGAGCCAGATGGTGGGCAGAATCCCAGGAGATGGTGGTGCTGTCAAAGTCAAAGGTGTGAATAAAGAAGGTAGGTGTGATCACCAGTCCGAAAGCTGAAGAACGCAGGCAAGAGAAGGATCAGGGTTGTCCACTGGGCCTAGCGTTAAGGATGTTACCGACGGCATTGTTGAGGTCTAGCGGGCACGGAGGTGAAGGACAGAGACATGAAAGATGAAGTGTGTGCAGTCTGTTGCTCAGAATCTGGGCTTCCAGAAAAAAGGAGTGTTGGACAAGAGCCAAAGGAATCTCCAGGTCTCAGCAGGGGTGGGGCTGTTTATGTGTTTGTGGCTTAGTTTTACTACAGTAATGCTTTTGGTAGGCTTCAAAGCTAACACAGCAAGGTAGAGTCACAAGCCAGACAGGAAGAGGGATAGCTGCACATCCACAGTGGCAGGGAGGAGGACAGGATGGAGGTCGGCCCAGATATGTGTAGTGGCCTAGGGACTTGAGGTAGCCTTCATCCCAGAATCCTCCAGAAAAGAGGAAGTTAGGTCCTAGACTTCCTTCTGAAGAGGTAAACAGGGAGGGAGCTAGGAGAGTAGAGAAGGTTCACAGTGAACACTGAGCATAGGGAAGATGGTGATGCGAGGATAGGACAGCACCTGGAAGCCAGGCAACTGCCCTTCCTTCATTCCAGCTGTTTGCTGGTCTGTGGTATCCTTGCCTTCCTGCAGCTCCGTGGATAGAAGCTTCTTAAGTCTTCTCACGCCCTTCTGGGGCCAAGGAAACTGATAGAACCCTAGCTTGATGAAGAATCCCTGTTAGAGACAGCTTCTAGCCAGCCATGGGCAGCTGTGGGAAGCAGTGAGTTTCCCATCATTCCACACGTCTAGGCCAAGAATCTCAGGGGGGTCTGGAGTGGGGACACACACACTGTTAGACTATGACCCTCAACGTCTAGCCCTTCCCTAATCCTACAGGAATGGGAGGAGCAATGCCAGGTCTGGCCAGGCCGAGGCCCTTTAACACCCTCCTCAGCCCCTCACAGCCTCGTATGATTCCTGGGAGCAGAGTCCTGGTATTCTGAGAGTCCTGCCATTCAAGTTCATTTCCTGATAAGCTCAGTCAGTAGCGGCTCCCTGATCTTTGGAACACTCTCCAGAAAGATCTGGCAATTTTTACTCCATAATTCTCCAAGGGAGCGTGCCAGGCCTGGTGGCACAAACCTGTAATCCCAGCACTGGGGAAGCTGAGGCAGGAGGATCAGGCTGAGTTCAAGGCCAGTCTAGACAACATAGTGAATTCAAGGCCAACATAAGCAACCTAGTGAGATCTTGCCTCAAAAAACAAACAAATCAGATAGGATCAGAGAAGTTAGCACTTTGGCCTAAGGAGCAAAATGACACCCTACAGCTTTGGATTTTGTCCCATTGTTCCCCTCCTGCTGCTGAATCCGATGCCACCATGGAGGTCGCTCTGCCCAGGCCTCCTCCACACCAGTCACTGCCACCTGCAGCATAAGGACAGACTTGGGAGGCCGAGAGTCCCAAGCCTCAGCTCTGTCCTCAAGAGATGACACAGAGAACTGCCCAGCCAAGGGACATGCTATTCCCACTGTTAAACTCATGAAGTCCTTGTAAGGGTGGGGTCCCCAAGTGACTGATGCAGAGCCTGAAGCTCAGAGAGGTGCAGAGACTTCCTCCAGGCTGCACAGCAAGAAGTATGGAGGCTGGATCAAAAGCCCAAGCTGCTTGATCCCCAAAGTACTGCTATGTCCCCTCTTCTCCTCTCCCTCCCTGGTCCCCCCTCCACAGCCAGATTTTATCTGGCTTGTGACGGTGCAAGGGCATAGAAGTCACGACAGAGATTTTAGCTCAGTCCAAGGAAGCCCACGACAGGATGTCTTGACTTGGAACAGGGCAAGTGTGGTGGGGAGGGGACACACACACCCCGCGTAAGCCGGGGAGAAGAAGCTGCTGCCACAAGTCAGGGTTCCACTCCGCCGTGCTCCGCGCTCCGCCCCACCTCACTCTGAGATCCTGCGGCTTCAGACTTGCAGCATGTGGATCCTCCCCGCAGCCGCCAGTCTCACACTTGCATCTGCATCCTTTTTTATGACATGAATATTCAAATGTCATCTGATTACATTATGCGTCACGAGTTGGGGAAAAAAACTGGGTCTTATCCCTGCCTGATAGAAGCCAGAAAATAAATCCAGTCCAGAGTCACAGCTCCTGTGGCTTCCTTCCCCCTACCTCCCTCTCACCTCCCCCCTCTCCTGGCACCCACCGGAAGGCCAGGAAATGGAAATGGGAGCCTCCTGTTCCTGAACAGTGAGAGCTGTGGCTCACTAGGCCCTGGCAGTGGGGTCTCATGATTTTTAGTGTTCCCTCCCCTAGCACGTCCCACTTCAGGGTCATGGGGCTCCTTTCTACTGTTGGGTCCAGAAACCCCCACCCCGAAATAAGTCCAAACTTGTATACAAGTACAGAGGCACGTTATTGACACAGCATGCTGTGGGTCTGCTAAGCAAAGTCAGAGACCTCGAAATGGGGCAGGCTTGTCTCTTTTATAGTATTGGCAGATTACATAGGCTCTCTTTCTTCTCTTTCTGCCTCTTGCCCCCTTATCTATTCAGGGCAAAGTGTACTGGAACTCAGGAAATGACTAGGACTTAGGTAATGGTGTTTACTAAGAAAACAAGGGAAGACAAGGTTGCTGTGGCTTTTATGGCAACAAAGAAAAAAACGGGAACAAAATAAGAAAGTGGAGTCTAGGCTTTAAGATGGAGTCATTCAGGCCCTTCATTACCACCCTATTCCAGCACATGCCCAACATGGCCTCATTACACCACCTCCCATGCAAGCCCTTCCCAGCTTTGCCGGGATCCCAAATTAGAAGCAGACAGTAGCAACTTGTCTCCAGGATTCATCCACCTCTTGCAAAGTCATCCCAGCCTTTCAGCAGCTGACTAAGCCCCGAGGGAAGGAAAAAAAAAAAAAAACAACTATAGTCCAGCCTCCAAATAACACCTGTGACCTGAAGCCGGGCAGGAGGGAGTACGGGGGAAGGTCAGGGAGGCCCACAACCCATCTCTTCTTCCACTCTCAAGTTTCCTGCTCTGTACACCCGCTGGGGAAGAGGCAGAGGAGCCCTGGGAGGCCTGAGATGTCTGTGGAGGTCAAGCCAAAGACACAGGCCTGTGGCCCAGGCTGGAGACGGCAAAGGCTATGAGACGACCCAGTGCCCATCCCCACAGTAGCCCCAGCTCTGCCCTGCTGCCTCCTTCTCCTTGCCTCTCAGGGAAAAATGCATTGCACTCACTTTCTCCTGCAGAACCCTTCAGCCAATTTATTGCGCTTATTGCCTTGGCTCCTGCCAACTTCCTGCCCTCAGGACCCTGATTTCTAGTCCAAGCAGCTCAGCAAGACATTTCCCTAAATCAAGAACCTAAGGAGAATCGCGTTGTCAAAATATTAAGTAATCACATCCCTCCCCCCAATTTGCTTTCTTTTCCTTTCCTTCCTTCCCTCTTTTTACCCTTTTCCTTCCTTTCTCCTTTCTTTTCTTTCTGTCATTATCTTTCTTTTTCAACCTGAGCTACAAAAGAGTAAGGGAGGTGTCCTGTTGCACAGACCTCTGTCTGAGTCTAAAGTAAAAGGTCCCAGGATCCCACTTCCCCCAAGGGAAAGTGAGGTGCTTCCCTGCACCCTTGTTCCCTGGGTTCGCCACCGTGGGGCTTCCCATTCAGAGCCAGCAGGATCACAATAACCCTACTCCTCCTCTTCCCCCCAGGGACAGCTGTGCCCCAGGGAGGCAGCCCATGCCCCTCCCCACCGTCCCTGGCTGCAGCCCTGGGGCACCCAGGAGGCAAGTGGGCCTGATGACAAAGGCCTCCCGCTGAGGTCTGAGGTTTTTCCTCCCAGAGCCACTTCTTCAGCTAAATACCACATTCTCAACACTCGGTAATGACCTTTTTAAGTCTCCACTTGCCTGCCTTGGTATTTAGAGAGCAGCTCTGTCTCTAGGGAGGGAAGGGACTGAATACTTATTCATGGCGCTTAGAAGGTGGCCCCAAAAAAAGAAAAGTGAAAGGCTTACATCCCCACCCTGGAGGCTGACGCTGCCCCAGCCGCAATTCTTCCAGCCTGGCAGCAGCAATGCCACATCTTGAGAGCTGGCATTCAGCCTCCCATGCTGGTATGCAGAGGGGCAGTCCCCCACCAGTCCATGAGCATGTCCATGAGTGTCCTTGCACGTGTTCATGTGCCAACAGGAAGTGGACCTCCTGGTGGGCACAGGTGGGAGGGTAAAAGAGCAGATGCACGTATGTGCTGGAGTTACAGGCCTGTATGCTCCTATATGTATGTGTATGCAGAACACAGATGTGCTGCTGTGCATGCCTGTGGGGCACTCAGAGGCAACCTGTGCTACCTGCCATGCCCTGTCACCTGAGGCTGCCTGGCCAGCTTCCTGAGCTGTGTACACCTCCATGCCCAAGGCTAGCATCCAGCACATGCCTCAGGTCCCAGCAGAACACCTGCAGAGAGTGGGCCCTAAGGAAATGGGCGGGACTGTGGGCATTCTGGGCAGAGGGCAGAGACCAAGAAAACAGCAGGTGTCTTGCTGTAGGGCCGAGCTGTCGTGTTCCACTGAATGTCTGCGGCAGTAGGTGGACACTTAAGCATGGTACATGCTCAGATAAAGGTCAGGACTATAAATTTAGACTTGGGATTGTGAGGCGGCCCAGACCCTCCCCCTCAGGAGCCTAACACTCACTCTCAGCTGCAGGGGACATGGGCAGCTGTTGGCTTTGGTTGGACCATTCTTGGGTGCTGCCTTTGGCACGAAGAAGCTGCCCTGCCCAGCGTGGCAGCTCCCACACATGCCTTGACTGCAGTATTCAAGAGCCAGGTTCCCTTCCTCCTCTCAGGGGGACTTAGAAGGACCATCAAAGATTCAGAGCACCCCTTCCGCTGAGGATTTTGTGACAATGCATCGGAGTGACTTCCCTACCCAGCAACCCTGGTTCTTCGTGCCTCCTAGGTGCTATTCTCACAAGACCCCCTCACAGTAATCTTCCTGCTGATAAGTTCCCTTCACAGAGAACTTTTCCTGTTTCTGAGGAAGTTGACCTAAAACAGGCATCATGCTGAGTGTCAGCTAAATTTGAAGACCTGGAGAGATGGCCTGAGGACAGCAACACACAAGGGCAGGACAGAGGAGGACAGAGGAAAGAGGGGCAAGCAGCGAGCCAAAGAAGGACTTCTACAGAGTGGGGATTGATGGACGTCAGACCAAGGATTATTCTGAGAGACAGAAAGAAAACCCATAAAATCCTATTGTCAGAAAATCAAAAGAGTAAAATATTTCCGGGAAGGAGGAGTCGATAGCATCAACCTCTGCAGAGAGAGCTAGTAAAATAAAAACAATACAGAAGTAGTCATGGGATTAACATGAGGACATGTCAGATGACTTTATCCAGATATCCTCCAGCGAGCACGGCACTGGGTGGTCTTGTAAGAGGAAGGCGGAACCAGGAGAAGCAGCTCAGATCATACTTGGAAGAAGTAAAAGCAGAAAGTGCCACGGCTGGAAAGGACACTATTAATTTGATCACCATTGTTTTTAAGCTCAGAGACACTCAACCACAAACTTGGATCATTTTCCAGCCAGAAGCCTGCATCTATTCTCAGCCCCCAGAGACATCTCAGTATCTGCCCGTGTGGGTTTGGCTTGTGCTAAAAGCAAAATTGTTCATCCCAACCACTTAAATGAAACAGATCCATTACTTTGAAGTGAAAAGGACACTTGTCACTAGAGGAACACCCTCCACTTGGGTAGCAGCTGGTGACAACCTACGCAGATGGTTAGGGTCTGCTTGAAGACGCCCTCCGCTGGGTCATTGTAGCAGGGATTGATATCTGCTGTTTGGCCATGGAGAGCGGCCCAGGGAGAAAGCAGAGAGGCTGCTGTTCCTGAACTGAGGTGCACCGACTCTCCATTTCCTTACCAAGACACTCCCAAAGTATCCTTGTTTGGGAGAGTTTGGTGCTTTTTGCAGACCTGCAAGACTTGTTCAGTCAGTGCACTCCTGAGGCGCAGTTATTCCTGCAGTGTCGGGAGGGACAATGCAGCCAGCTCCAGGCAACAGAAGAAATCTAGGAATGGCCATTAATGCAGCACTGAGTAGAAGCTGAGCTGAAGAGTGACCAGCACAGAGGTCCAGATCGATCCGGCAGACTGAACGTGAATCCGGGCCTCAACACTCTGCTCGTGACTGAGGCCCGACTTTAACACTCATGGCTTCTTCACTGTCGGGAAGGAAGTCTAATAGAATGGGAGTCGGGACTGGTACACAGGCTTCAATGCTCCAGGTCTCTTTGTGGTCCAATCCCATGGCTCAGCCATCACATCTGCATTCCAAGGACGAGAGATGAGAGCAAAAGAGGAAGCAGCACTTGCCCTTCTACATTTTAAAGATAATTTTCTAAATGGTCTATATAAAATTTTTGTCTATATATCATTGGCCAGAATTTAATCACATGGTCACATCTAACTGCCAGGAAGCTGAAAATAGACTCTTATCTGAGTGAGTTGCCAGGCCAAATAAAATCAGTAATGATTTTATTGATCAGTAATGATCTCTATCAGTAATGATGAAGGAGAATGGGTAGTAAGATAATGAATTAACAACCCTCTCACGCCCTGTGACCAGAGACATCTTACCTGAGCCCTCTCAGCCTGTTTTCCACCCTGTACCATGGAAGTTATAGCCCTTTAGGGTTATTGGTTCCATTGGTATCATGTGGGGGATCACAAACTTAAATGCCCACAGAGCTCAAGGTCATCTATCCAGAGGGGGTGGTGAACATCTGTAACTCTAGCTACTTGGGAGGCTGAAGCAAGAAAATCAAAAGTTCAAGAGAATCCTGGACAACTTAGCAAGACTCTATGTCAAATTAAATTTAAGAAGGGCTAGACCAAGTATTCTAGTGCATGCCTACATTCTCAGCACCCTGGGAGGCTGACACAGGAGAATAGTGAATTCAAATCCAGCCTGGGCAACGTGGCAACTTAGCATGATCTTGTCTCAAAATAAAAAAATTTTTAGAATATCTGGGGATATGGTTCAGTGCAAAGGCCCTGACTGCAGTCCCCACTACTATTACTACTACCAAAAATAATAATAATAGTAATAATTGTAAAAGAAAGATTGGAGGGATATGTAGGTCAGAGCCTTACAGGCTTAATTCTGAGTACCACAAGAAAGAAAAAAGAGTGGGCAGGGGGGAGAGAAAGAAGAGGGAAGAGGAAGGGGAAAAGAAAAGGAAAGGGAGGAAAAGAAGAAATATTTAAAATAGCAATGGTAGGAATAGGAATGGGCTGGAGTGGCCAGCTGTCTGGAAGGGAGGTCCCTATTAAACTCCAGCCTCCTGTGAATATTTTCTATTTTTAAAAAATGAAAATCAAGATTGTATGTAAAACCTATCTAATTTTAAATTGTGCAGTAATTTACTTATTAAAAACTTATCAAGGTAAAGATACCCACACGCAGCACATAGGTGTCCGCTGGCTAATGCCATCCTGGGGTGTTGGATGTTCCAGCCCAGGACAATAATACCATCTTGTTCTTCACCTTTTCTCAAGATGACATTACTCAATTCTTGGTATGAAATGGAGCCTTTCCTGGGTGACTAAGTCCTGTTTAACAAAAAGAACTGTGGAGGTATCATCCAGAATTTTACCCTGATGGTATCTAGTTTGTGGTCTGAGTGTGTACATGTGCTTGCTATCAAGCCTTCCAGATAATTACATTCCACCTCCTAATTATTGCAAATATAAAAATATTAGGCACACTCAAGTACATACTCATAAAGAACAGCATTTTTATCCATGAGGCAAATGTTTGGAGCATGTCAACAAAGCTTGGCTGAAAGACCAGGGGGACTAGCCATGATTGAGGTGTGAGCCTCTAGCCATATGACTTGATGGATATTTCTTGGCAAAACCATAGTGAAAACGCATTCTGTGCATTCCAGCTTCCTCTGGCACCTTCCACATTCTCTTCCATTGATCAATAGCCGTCTGGACTCAAGCTTTTTTATAGACTTACTTGGTGCCGTGGCTCATAGTTACTGATTTTACGTTCTGATTGCCCCTGCCTGGTCTTCCTAACCGAACTGTGGAGGATTCTCTTTGGGTTGGCCTCTGTCCACATTCCAATTCCCCTGCCGGCATCTTTGAAAGCGTTGTTGCCATCCAACACCAAGACATCTCCACTCCAAGATGCAGCACAGCTTATCCTGCAGGGACCCCCTGCCTCCTTCTATGCAGAGATCTCAGTGACTCAGCCATGGCCCACGGGACTGCACAGTTATACCATGACAAGAGGGTCAAGTGCATCAGCCCAGAGGCAACCTGGGTGACTCCAGGGCTTCTGCATTCTTTTCTATCATGTTCTAATATGTGTTTCTCCATTTTTATCCCCCATTCCTTTTCTGAGCTCTAGCTAGCTCTTCTGTCTTTTATAGATGACATTCTCATCTCAGATTCAACATATCACACTAAATGTTGTCACACCAAACCATGTGTTGAATTAAGATGCTGCCCAAGTGTCGGGAAACATCAACACTCAAACGCCAATCTGTTAATATCCCTTTGGGCCAATGGGCCCACGCTTCTCAGCCTCAGCATTTAATTCCTCTCCTTAACTCAGCATATTCAGACCAGGGTTTTTTATGTTGTGTTACCAGGGATTGAACCCAGGGCCTCATGCATGCTATGTAAGCACCCTACGATGGAGCTATATCCCCAGCCTTTTATTTGGAGCAGTTTTTGGAGTCAGGATGGTTTATGATGGTGCCAGTTTTATTTAGGGCTCTAGATCTTGCATGTCTCATAAAGGAATATGCACAAAGCATGTGTTATTGTACAAAGTCACTACTGCAAAACTCTGCATATTTAAGACTGTCTCAGATGCAACACACTCTATGCTACTTGCCCATCATGGCACAGGACAAACAGCATTAGATGTTCCAGGCGGGAGCACTGTGTGTTGGCAACTACAGAACTTGGGCAAGTTTGGATTGTGCTAGTAGCATCTGCTCTAATGAAACCAGAAAGATCATTTCAAAACACAAACCAAATCATGCCTCTCTTCTGCTTTAAATCCCCAATAGCTTCCCACCCTCCCATCCTGAGGATAAACCCTGAGCTGCTTGTGCTGCTTAAAGCCCGTGAAGAAGTGTCCACACACCTGCCTCTAGGGCCCGACATGTACCATGTCCCCATCCCGTGCTCCACCCCAGCTCCGCTCCTGAGGCTCTCCAGTGTGAACTTCTGAGCACACACAGCCCTCTTGGACCCTTTCTATCTCCTGTTCCTGCTGCCTCGCAGGCTCTTGCCCTACATACCATCCTGTGCTCTCACAGGATACACCTTCCTGATCATCCGAGGTGACCTTTGACATTCTCCAGATTGCCACTCTGAATTCCCTGCCAAGCCTTCAAAATGCCTGAGCGTTCTGGGTCCTTGTTTGCTGGCTTCTCCCCTCCTGCCATAGACTGCAAGCCTCAGAAAGGCAAGAAGGATCAAGGGATCTTGCATGTTTTGTTCCCTGCTCTTTTCTGAGCACCTCGCTCAGTGCCTGTAAATAATCCACATTCCGATATATTTTCTGGATGCACAAACTGTGGGAAGAAAGCGAGAAAGCGAGTGAGCAAGGAAGAGCTGTGTCCTGCTGTTGTTCACTGGGCAGAAGATACAGTCTGTTGGGGAGCAGGAGGGGAGCACTGGGCGTGGCCTTGAAATCTGCAGTCTCCCTTCTTTTAACCTGGCCAAGGTCACTGCGCCCATGTGAAATACTGCTTGTAGATCATGTTGTCCCCAGATATACAGCACAGCATCTTGCCCTCTGTTCCACTCCGCCCTCAGCCAGACTCACCTCATCTGGCGGCGAGTGGCAGAGCAGAGGCTCAAGAACCCTCTTCATCCATCACTCAGAGGGAAGCGCTGCAAATCTGGAGGCTCCTGCCTGCACCTGTCATGCTCAAGGGTAAACCTGCCACTGCCATGGCGCACAGCCACTCCTTCTGCTGACGCCTGTGCTGGCTCAGGGACTCGCCCAGTGACGAATCTGCTGTCTGCTCCCCAGCATCCACTGACCAAGGTTAGGGTCAGGGCCAGGTGGCTTCCAGAATTGCAAAAATTTACAGCCAAATACTCTGGCTAAACTTTGCTGAGGACGAGACATGGAAATCCCACCACAAATGCTCAACTAAGGGCAAGGACTATGCCCACAGGGAGCATTAGCACTGTCTCCCATAGTGTCACCATGTCTTCCCAGTGGACAAGGAACCCTCTCCTGCATCATATCCCAGACCCTACCCCAGACCTACACTACCAGGCCCATGACCTTATTGATTTCAACTCAAAGGACAACCATGTATATTCCATTCAACCTTGAGTGGTGGCCAAGAGCATCCACTTCGCAGTCAGACAGACCTGCAGATGAATCCTTGCTCCCTTCTATAGTCATTGTACACTGTGAACAAGTGACACCTGCATGTCCTCTGTGCAAGTGACTGATGGAAGGTCTTCACAAAGTGGTTATGCAGTGGTTGGTGGAAAGTAAGCATGTGAAATTCACATTTGTTGCTGGTATTGATAAGATATTTTTGTTGTCATCATCATTGTGTCACTGTCTCTCTCCTTAGCCCCAGAATAGGAGTCAAGAAGCACGACACATCTGCTTTGGCCACAGGTTCTAGGGCCAGAGTTTCTTTCCCAAAAGGTGATGGGAAGCAGCCATGGTCCTAAAGGACTCTCCTAGGAGCCCCAGCAGCATCCCAGGGCAGCATCTACAGGTCTCAGGAGCACAGAGACTTCTTAAGGTCTGTACGCATGCATGCATGCATGCATGTGTGTGCGCATGTGTGTATGTTTCAGAAAATAGCAGACAAAAGGTTGCCTTCAGACGCATCCCACTTATTCACCCCCTCCCAGGTCTTCCTGTCCCCCATTCCCACCCCATGCCCACCACAGCCAAGCCATGCTTTCCCATTCCCCTCCCCCAACACTCACCAAGGCTCTCATTTCTCCTGTCTCAATCCTCAGAGCTTTGCCTTGGAAACTCACTAAAAGGCAAAGGTCATTGTATCAAGTAGTAATACCACCTTCCCCAGCAAGCAAGTCCACCTTTTCCCAAAGGTCTTCCAGAGTCATGGCTCTAGCAAAGGGAGTGGCCCTAACAGAGGGCTGGCTTCTGGCAGTGTCTGGCAGTGCAGTGAGACTATGGAGTGGGCTGACTGTCAAAGCCACTCTGTCAGAGCTCTTCGGCCAATGAGCAGAGCCTTGAGCTTGGTGATAGGGATTTTCTGTTTCTCTTCCCCTTGTAGTCAGAAAATTTTCCTCAACCCAACAGGAGCTGAGGGGAAACCAAGACACAACCAGCCACAGGTCTACAACATGATGACTGGCTCTTCCTACTTCTCACTGTTGTCAGAATCCAGTGTCATGATTCATCTGCCTGCCCTTCCTCCCTGTCGTTTTGACTGCTGAGGCGCAGAGTAAGGAGCAGGAGTGGATTCCTTTCAGGGCAGCTTGGCTGAGGGAGCTTCAGCATCAGTTCTCTCCTAATCAGCTCTCTCTGTTCCCTGTAGTAATATCCTAGTAGCTTTAATGAGGATCCAGTGTCCCCAAAGATTCCAGTAGAGTCAACCATGGCTGCACAGAGGCAGAGAAATGGCCCACCTTCATACAACCAGTTCAATTAATATCTGCACATGGACAGTTTTGTGATGGTCCTTGGGTGCTACCTTCCCCAACCTTCTTACAGAAGGTCACAGGGATCCCTTCAGGTCAGACAATGTCACACAGAGCTGTTTCTGAGCTGTATCCCTCACCCAGAATCCCTCAGCACGAGGGGCCTGAGAGAGGTCAGTCAGGACATGCACACACCAGCCTCTGAGTGCCAGCATTGTTTATCTAGCCCCAGTGCCGCTGTGAGGAATCCTTTCTTGGCCAGTAATTCATGTACTGAGATTCTACTGCACTTCCCAGTACCAGACAGGATGCTTCCCGGGGAGCCAGACTCAGTCTCCTTGTGGGGGACATGTTCTAGTCTCTCAGGCCTGCCTTGAATTCGTCTTAACTTCCCAATTCCTTTAAACACTCAGAAGGACCCTCTTCCCTCCCCGCAAGCTGAGTTCCAGTGGACAGAATCAGGAGTCCCTCCAGCTTACTACAGTGGGACTTTCTGAGTTCTGCAGCCACTAACACCATTTATTAAGCCTCTTTGTTACAATTCCATGCTTGGATTTCACGCTTATTTATAGTGACAAAAGCAAAAATTACAGTCAGTTGCAGATAGCTGGACAGGATGTGGAGTGATGAAAATTTTTATATGCAGAAGTACAAAATGGCACAGCCCTTCCTAGAAAACAGCCTGCACTTTCTTCAAAAGTGTATGACATGACGCAGGGATCTCACTCTTAGGTATTTATTTATCAGAGAAGTGAAGACTTACACTCTCACTGAAACCTGTGCACAGATGTTTTTGGAAGCATTATTCATAATTACTCCAAATAGAAACAACCTAGATTTCCTTTAATGGGTGACTATATAAACAAAGTGTGCTATAGCCACACAATGGTATATTACTCAGCAATAGAAAGGAACTCACTGCGGATAGACAAGCTCCGCAGATGGATCTCACACGAGCGAGCTGAGCAGGAGATGCTTGTCTCAGAAAATCCCAAGCTGCTGACTCTGCAGGAAACTCTGGAAAGGGTAAAACTCTAAGGATGAAAAATAGAGCTGTGGAGGGGATGAGAGAGACTGCGGTGTGGTGAGTTCCATTCTAGTGCTGGCTCCAAGAGTCTATGCATGTGAAAACAGGTAGAATTGATAGGAAAAGCAGTTCATTTTGTTTGGGAGTTAAAACGAAAAATACATGGAATATTACCTTAAAAGGGAAAGAAAGACAGGGAGGGGGAAGGAAAAGGGAGAGAGAAAGAGACAGAGATAAAGAGGAAGATGAAGGGAAGGAAAGAAGGGAGGGAGGAGGAGGAGAAGAAAGAAAGAAAGACACAAGCAAACAAAGAAACTAAGAGGGAAAAAACCAAGAGTGGTACTGCACGCCTTTAATCACACACCATAGAAGGCTGAGGCAGGACGATCACCTAGGTTCGAGGCCAGCATTGGCTACATAGTGAGGTCAAAGCCATTATGAGCTACAAAACAAGACCCTGTCTCAAACAAAGAGAGAGAGAAAGGGTGTGGTGACACATGTCTATACAACACTCAGAAACTGAGACAGGAGAATCATAAGTTCTGGCCCCATCTGGGCAATTTAGCAATGTAGTAAGACTCTGTCTCAAAATACATATAAAATTTTAAGAAGGCTTGTGAATGTAACTCTATTTGAAGGCCCTGGATTAGATCCCTAGTACTAGGTGTGAGTAGGAGCAGAGAAGAAGAATCCACATTGACCTGTTTGGGAGGTGACTCTCTGGGTTTAAATCCCAGGTTTGTGCATGCTTGGTGTCCATCCTTCTCTGATCACACACCTGCTCTGATGATTCTCTTCCTGCTATAGTCAACGGTGCTAAGGAGGACTGGCCATGCTCATCATCACCGGTGGGCATGTGACCAGGCCTAATTAGCCTATTCCCTCCCTCCAGCCACAGTGATTGGTCTAAGGGGCAGCGCAAACCCACACCAGTGCAAGGGGTCAAACACAGGCCTTTTTCAAGGGTTGGGGTGGAGTCTCCATCAAAATGTACCTTCACAAATAAGTAGACTTTGGGATGAAACTGGAAAGTAAATGGTTGAGTCCATGGACAGAATGTTCACTACTATGTTATTCCATAGACCAAAATATAATTTGAAAATCAACCCCACATCATAAAACACCAGAAATGCAGAGCATAATTTAAATATTAATGCATAGTTTTTCTTCCATTATTCATGAGATTATGTATGTTAGATGCTATGGCGCTTGAGGGACAGACCCGGAAATAAGTCCCCTGGGCCTCGCACACACAGATACACACCTCCACCTGCACCTCATACAGCAAATTGTAATCAAGCTTCTTGAGAGTGATTCTTACCAATCACTATGCTAATACATGCTCCACATGTATTAAGCGAGTCTCCCCACAAGCCAGAGGGCTAAGTTTCATTATCACTACTCCATACGAGAAACGAAGGCCAGATCCAACATGAAGTCTAAATACAGTACAAACTGATGTCAGAACGCTTTGCTCCTTGCCTCACCTCCAAATTCATGCCTGTAATTTAAAGAATGCAAGTTTTCCTCTTATTTAAAGTTCACAGAAGATCGAAGTGGAGTGTCTCCCAGGGAGGCTGGAGAAGTCTCTCCAGAAGCAGTGCAGGCTTCTCTATGGCCCCACAAAATCCCACTCCCTGAGCCACTATAAAAATAAATAAATACTTTTACCTGACGTGTGACAAGTGATATTTTCCCAGTTGTGTGTAATTCACAAACAAAGCCATCTTCATAATATTTTTGCCAGTTTGATTGTACAACCTAAGATAAACTGGAGTGATATCCATGCATATGTAATTGAAGCCCCAATACCTAGACCTACACAACCTGCATCCAATCAGGTGGTTACCCTAATTCTTCCCAGAAAGAGACCTGGGCTGCCCTGAAAAGAAAGCCTGCCCCTGCCCAACCAATCCCAGGTCAGAACTGCAAATGTGCGTTCACCCACACATTTGAACACTGGAAGCTGCAACTAGGGAGCCTCTGTCCTGTCCAGCTGGGACTGATACAAAAAGAAAAGCCCCTTGGTTATGGGGAAAATTACAGTAGAGGCAGAGTCAGGTGGAATGCCTCAGGCCAGGAGCAATCACAGCCTCATCCAGAACCCCGTGTCCCCAGAGACGACTTCACGCTGGACACTTTCACACCTTTGCTGTACTCCAAAATGTGTTCCCGCTTCCTCTGCCTCGACTTGTTTTCAAGTAGTAGCTGATATTAAAAAGGTTTTAGGCCAGGTCTGATAGTTCACACCTATAATCCCAGATCTCAGGAGGCTGAGGCAGGATTACCTCAAATTTAAAGCCAACCTGGACTACAGTGAGCACAGTCCCAGCCTAAACCACATAGCAAAACCCTGTCTCATAAAACAATACAAAAAAGGCTATAGGGAAATGCCCAGGAAAGTTGTGGTTCCTCTGGGGCTGGAGTCTGAAGTCTGTGTGCTCCACTCCAGGGCCTAGCAGAGACAGGCAATATGGCAGACATGCAGATAAGTGCAGGAGAGGATGCTGGGAACTGGGAGCTCATGCAAGATTCCTTGAGAGATACAGAGGATAGAACAGGAGTGTCCCAGACAAAGTGAACAGTAAAGGCCCAGAGCAAGGCAAGCAGCCTGCCACTCCCTTAAGGGACCAAAGAAAAGGAATGTGGAATCCAAAGGAGCAGAGCCAAAGAGCCACAGGGGGGCAGGAGCAGATCACACCATCTGCTGAATCATAGGACACCAGGAAAGCACTCAGGGAGGCAACGAGATCAGGTTTACATGTTACTTTTTCACTGTTGTTAATCAAAATAAAATTCACATAATGTCAAGTTCACTGTTTTCACCATTTGAAAATGTATTACTCAGTGATTCTTAGAATCTCAATATGCAATTGTCACCACTAATTCCAGAACATTCCATCGCCTCCAAATGTAACCACCCGCCTCTTAGCAGTCGCTCCCAAGTCTCCTTTCCCCCAGCTCCTGACAACCACTAATCTACTTTCTCCATGGCTTCATCTATTGTCTCTATGGAATTGCCAATTCTAGAAAGTTCCTATAAGTGGAAGTTTATTACATGTGGTCTTTTGTATATGACTCGTCTCCCTTAGCATATTTTCAAAGATCCCCAGGTTGTAATATGTACCATCACTTTCTTCCTCTCTATAATCAAACAGTGTCCTATTGTATCACCGCCACACTGTGTTTTATTTACCCTTCCATCAACTGATGAACATCTGGGGTTGGTCCTTTTGGGGGCTATGATAAGTATTTTAAGTATTGCAGCTATGAACATCCGTGCACAAGTTTTTGTGAGAACATATGTTTTCACTTTTCTTGGATAAATACTTGAGAGAAGAACTGTTGGATCATATGGTGGTTCTATGTTTAACTTTCTGAGGAGGTGCCAAACGTTTTCCACATCTACTGTACCGTATTATATTCCCACCAGCAATGTGTAAGTTCCAATTTTTCTGCATCATTGCTAGCACTTGCTATTTTTCATTTTGTTTTGTATAAAGCCCTCTTAGTAGACGCAAAGTGGTTTTTATTTTCATTTCCCTAATGACTAATGATGTGGAGCACTTTTGTGTGCATTTTGGCCCCTGGTATATATTTCTGAGAAATGTCTATTTAAATCTTTGGCTTATTTTTAAATTGGGTTGTTTGTCTTTTTGTTGTTGAGTTATTATGTGTGTGTTCTTTACGTGTTCTGGATACCAGACTCTCATCAGATAAACACCTGGCAAACCTCTTCTCCATTTACTCTTTTATAATGTCTTTTAATTCATACACATTTTTTTTTTTTTTTTTGAGACAGGGAATCGCTTTGTACTTCAGGCTGGCCCTGAGCTCAGCCTCAAACTCACATCACAGCAATCCTCCTGCCTCTGCCTCCCGAGTGCTGGGATTATAGGCATGAGCCACCATTCCTGGCACTGTGGTATGTGGTACTGATTGCTGCTGAGTGTGAGTCTCCATGCCCAGTATTGTATGTGGTCACCGGAGAACCAAACGTAGGCCCTTGTGCTTACAAGACAGGCACCCTAAATCCCCGGCCCCAATTCATACACATTTTTAATTTGTTGAAGTTCAGCTTATCTATTTGTTCTTTTGCTTATATTTTTCATGGCATATTTAAGGAACTTGTCTGATTAAAGGTCATTAAGATTTATACCTTTGTTTTCTTCGAAAAATTTTATAGCTTCAGCTTTTGTGTAATGCTTTGCTCAATTTTATGTTAATCTTTTACATGATATGAAGTAACAATCCCATTTTTTTCTTCTGCATGTGGATAATCAGTTGTCTCAGGACCATGTATTGGAAAGGCCAGTTTTACTGCACTGAATAATCCAGCACTCTTGTCAAAAATCATTCATGCATGTATTGCTTCTAGACTTTCATTTCTACTGTGTTGCTCTATATACCTTTCCCTAAGTTAGTACCACTTTGCTTTGATAACCATGGCTCTATAGTAAGTTTCAAAATCAGGAAGTGCGAATCCTCCAACTTTGTTCTTGTTTCACAAGATTGTTTTGGAGTAGTTGGGGCCCCTCCCACCTTCAAAGGAGTTTTAGGATCAGTCTGTCTATTTACTCTAGAAGAACAACCTAAATCACCTCCCAAGAAGGACCTTGGGTCCTCTCCTCCCAGAGTTGAGCTTTGGCATGATTTTTGAGCAGCTGCTATGGTTGTGCTCCTGGATATTGATTGCTTCCAGAGTTGAAACAGCAAGTCAAAGCTAATGAATGGCTGACTGGTTGAGATTATAAATGTTGGACACAAAACAACTGAGTTTCAATCCTAGTTCTGTCATTACTATTTGTGTGATTTTTTTTTTTTTTTGAGACAGGGTCTCACTTTTATAGTTCAAGCTGGCCCTGAGCTCACCCTTAAACTCACAGCAATCCTCCTGCTTCTGGAGTGCTGGGATGACAGGTGTGGGCCACCACGCTCGGCACTGTGATATGTGGTACTGATTGCTAATGGGTGTGAGTCACCACACCCAGCATTGTTGTATGTGGTTACCGGGATCAAACCAGGGTCCTTGCACTTGCAAGGCAGGTGCCAGAACCACTGAGCTAAATCCTCAGCCCACTACTTGTGTGATCTTGCATTGTATCCTTAGCTGCTATATTTCTGTTCCCTTGTGTATGAAGTGAGAATAAACACTACACCCACCTGTATTAGTCCATTTTGCATTGTTGCTAAAGAAAATATCTTACCTGAGTCAGACTCTTCATGAAGAAAGAAAATTTTTTTTTCTCGGCCTTCTTCTCTCTGGCTGCTCTAAACAAGCAGGAGCCACTCCAGAAAGTGTGGGGCCACCTCCTCTTGCCAGACTGAGCCCAAAAACCACACCCCCGGGAATGGTGAAGACGGTGAAGAAGAAAAAAAGGAAGGGGAGGGAGGAGATGGCTATGTAGTCTTCACCAATACCCAAGACAGACAACCCTATTGTATGAAGTTCCTTGAACTAAAACCCGTGAGGGAGAATTTGAGGCCCTCTACCATTTTCCTCAAATTAAGAGGCACTAGAGAAAGCAGGACTGGCCATGGTGCCCAGCCTTTCACAGTAGGCACTGAGGGGCAAACAGCCACGCCCCTTCTCATGGTCACCACCCACTTCCGCCCAGCCGGCTCCAGCCATCTGTAGAGATAAACAGTGTGGAGAGAGGGATGTGGCCCTTGAGTGCCTTCCTTCCCCTAGATTCTAGTGAGCAGGAACGATGCCATAGACCCTGTCACTCCCATTTCTGCTCCACAACTGTGACCGACTCCTCTGTCTTCATTCACCAAAAACTCCAAGTCGCCTCTTTTCTCTCTCTCTTTCCTCCCTTTAAAGAAAACTACAGACTTTATCATTTCGGCAAGCGAATTAGGGAAATTTGCCAGGCTGATAGCAAGTCTTGGTGCTAATAAAGTGTCAATTAAGATTGACTGTGTGGCAGAGCGCTCTGGGAGGTTGGTGGTTTATGTTAATGTTTTAAAAGTCTATTTCATATGCCTTTATGTTGAGTCATTTCATTAGGTTTATTAAGAGCCCAATTGATACATTTCTTGTTGACTCCAAATATTCCTGAGGTGATTAATTCTGAACAATGGGGTTAATTAGTCTGCAGACTTTGGAACACTTCTCCAGGCGGGAGCTTAAGAAACCAGTTTCCAGGGAATGTAATCTCCAAAAGAATTACATTCCTTTCTTCTAAAGGAAAGAGGAAAAAATTCTCCCTAGGGAAGAAGGGATGGCTGTGATCTCACGGAGAGTTAAATGAGTGTTAAACTCTAACGAGCCTCTGTGGGCTGTTTTTTTTTTTTTTTTTTTTTAATGTCCCTTTTTTTCACTCGAGTTTGTAAGTAAATAGCTTGGATTTGGGAGGCGGGGTGTCTGGGGACAGGATGCACGGTCCCAAAGGATGAGACCAGTCTGACAACTAGAAGATTAGAGATCCTTTTTCCCGACTCCTACAGATGTGTGACCCACCCCTACCTCAGCAGAGCCCTTGGTCTCTCAGGCCTCATTCCTTCATCCATAAAATGGGGACAATGACATCTGCCCTTCCCTACCACCCCATGCATCTGTGAGGGTGAGGTGAGATCACACGTGGAAAACCCTTTGAGAATAAAACCTTTTTCTTTTCTTTTTTTAACCTTTGAGAGGTTAAAAAAAAAAAGGGGACCCATTTTAGAAGTGGGCTTTTTTAAACTCTTTTTTATATTATTATTCCCTCATGAAAGGGTTTCTTCTTGTAGCTAGGATTTTTCATCTCGTGTTAAAGAGAGAGAGAGAGGGAGAGAGTTTTAAAAATAGCTATTTTAATGAAAAGAACAGCTTCCCCTGAAGAACTGGGCAGCCCTTTCTGCGGGCTTTGCTGCCGAAACTCACGGTCCAAATTGATTTTTTTTCCCCTCTTCTTTAAAGGTAAGTGATGAAATACTGTGGGTTTGAAAGGGCTGACATTTTGGGTAGCAATTAAACTCAGTCCCATCTAGCTGAGCGGCAGCTGGTGGTGGGCCCCTCGTTATGGCGTTATGGCGGAAAGGCAGGCAGAGGATTACGCGGTGGGCCGAGCCGGCTCTCACAAGAGCTCAGGCCCGCTGTCTGCAGCCAGGTAATTAGATTTAACAAGCTGGCCTGTCCCCCTTCCTCCCTCACCCGCTGGGGGCAGGGCAGCCAGGCCCCGGGCACGCACCTCGCTCCCCCTCGCAGAGAGACTGCAGGCAAGTCTGGGCTCCTGATCACCAAGGTGATGGACGCGGAGAGATTAATGTTGAGTTGCTAACGACCCTTCCTGAGGCAGAGATAGTTAGGAATTCACCGCAAATGGAAATGGCAGGGCCGCTGGATCATTAGAATCAGGCCAGGGCTGAGGTGTTTCCCCATAGGTCAGTGGACTTATGTGGGGAAGAACAGGCTGGACCGCTGGACAGGCTGCTCAGCCCTGCTCGTGGGGCACCCAATGAAACAGCTCCAAGGAGCCACACCCCCAAAGATTCCCAGAGAAAGCCGTGCCCAGTCTCCGCCTCCCCCATCTGTGACCTCTCCTGGGAGCCGAGGTCCAGGATGGCCCGGAGCAATGGGAGGGTGTGAGGTGGGCTGGCTCTTTTCTTCTGCTCCCTTCTACAGGTGACTGACACCCAACCGGTACTGGGTACCTTCTATCTAGACGGGACGATGGTTCCCCAGACTCAAAGCAGGCACAACACCCAGCAGGCCCAGCTTTCTGTGTCACTGGCAGAAGGAAAGATGACCCAGTCTGTCCTTCATTGTCTCCTGTGACTTTCCAGAGTAGGAGCAGCAAATCGAATACTTTACCCAGGATTTCAAGGTTCCCAGAGTTGGAGGGATCTGAACCCACGATCTCAGCCCTGAGCAGTCCCCAGCTCTCTGTGCCACGCTGATGGTACTCTGAGTGTTGGCTGCCCATCTACAGAGGGGCTTATTAGCTATGCTGAGTTCTCCAGCCCTCCTACCTGTGCAACCCCAACTTCTGCAAATCAGCTCGCTGAGTCTCTCCCAGGTGTAACCCCAGGAGTGAACTCCTACCGCTAGGAATTGTGCATCCTCCCAACCCTGCACTCACCAAGGAGACTTTGCCCTCCTGTGAGCTGCCCTCATCTCTTCGCATATAACCAGGCCCAGCCAATGGGCAGTGTTCCTTACAAAAATCCTCCCAGACACTCCCAGACCGATGCCTTGTTCCGGCCCTGAGCACCTGGTCTTCCACAGTGTTGATCAACCGTGAGGCTCAGGTCAACAGTGATTGTGGCAGTGGTGCTAGGGCACCTGGCTCTCCAGGATTCCTCCACAGCCATGCCCACTGGTTGGCCCCATCAAGAAGTCATGTGCTCCATACTCATCTAGGCTAAGTAGGTGAACAGGCTTGTTCACATCACACAGTTATTAATGGTCAGGGCCAAAAAGTGCTCAGACATCTGCTTTGGGGTCTTCATGGATTGTGGAAGAAAGGTAGGCGGAGGATTACATGGTGGGCTGAGCCGGCTCTCACAAGTCTCCTAGGGACCCACCAGTCGGTAGAACTCATCTAGGTTCTAATGACATTTGAGACCCCTCATCATTCAAGAGCTGTGGGAGAGAACGCAGTGCTTACCATCCCCCACCACACCAGCCGTTTCACGAGAATGAGCGATGAAGAACCCAGCCTGATTCCACCAGGACCAGACAAGGCACGAATCTGAAACAGAGACAAGATTAGAGCCACATGACCACAAGGGAGGAGGAGGAGGAGGTGGAAGGAGCAACGACCTTGGGCCGCGCCTTGCGGATGAACTTCCTGAGTGCTCCTCCGGCAGCTGAAGAGGAGATGGGCAGAAGCCCACCAGTCTCGTGGAATCCATTGTGTTCTCCTTGCTCCTGCCTTTGGAGGGATGACAGAAGGGGGGTAGGGGACCTCATTCCAGAGCACGTGGGACCAGACCAAGTAGCATCAATACACAGTGCCCTCTAGGATATTTAGAGGAATAGATCCATCTGGCTTCAACTCCCTCGTGTCCACCACAGCCATTCAGTGAACTGAGCTCACACACGGAGCACGGTAACAAGAGACGATTTCTCATGTTCTTCTTTCCTCCCGAGGTCTAGGCAAGGCTGCACAGCCAGGTCTGCTCCAGCAAAAGGGCCAGAAATGCAGACCTACATGTGTCCAGAAGGGTCACACCTGAAATACCCCCACCCATTCAACGGAGAAAACATTCAGGAGAGAAACGTGGGGCGTGCATGGACCCCGTGGGGCCACACCAGGGGAGCGACCCCAAGTTGCCCAGCTCTGCCTCCACCTGGGGCACAAGTGAGAAGACAGAGGCCAGTGTGGCCACAGCCCTGGCCACTTCCTCCATGAGTCTTCGGAGACAAAGCCACAGACTGATCTCCGCCGGCCTGACCTCCGTGTTGTCTCTTTTCTGTTGGTTTCAAATGAGCATGAAAGGAGGGCAAAGAGTAGGAATGATTTATTAATTAATAAGCTTGCTTTCTTGTTTGCTTATCAACTCTTAGTGAGACAAGGAAATGGAAGAATGGTGAGTGGGGACGGGGTGAGGGATAAGGGCGGGAGATTTGAAACAGGGCAGGTGTTGTGCTGGGACAGGACTGCCGCAGGGTAGGGCGACACTGAGATGAGATGCAGTAGGGTGGGGTCCGATGGGCGGGACTGGTGGGGTGGGACAGGATGGGATGGGGGGGATGTGAGGTGGAGAAGGGGGCGAAGAAGAGCGGGTCGGCTGGTCTCTGCAGAGCTCCGTTCTCATTTCAGCAGGAACCTTCACAGCCATCTTCTGGTCCAGCCTGGCTGTAACCACACAGCCCCTTCCTCAACTGCTCGGCAGGTGCCAGAGTGAAGAGAGGGAAGGAAGCAGTGGCTCTTCAGGAGGCTGGCACTGGTCCCAAGCAATCTGTTCCCGACTTCCTCCTACGTGGGCAGTGGTGGCGCGTCCCCAGCCGGCCCCCGCGCCTCTCACCAGCCGTCAACGCGCCCCACTCTCCCCGTGTGTGTTGTCAAATCCTCCCAATATAGCAGCCTGGAGTCTGTCAACAGCTCTGTTCTGTGCCCATTCTCCCTCCCCAGAGGATGCGGAGACGGTGTCCCCTCCTCCCCACGGCTGCTGCTCGCATCGTGCCCCCACTGCAGCACTGGCGCTAGAGGCCCCTGCCGCCTCCCGGGGGCAGTGTGTGGAGGGCCCGTTCCAGCTTCCATGCTCTGGGTTTCCTGGTGCAGGTGGGACCAGAGCCAAGATACACTTGAGTGATATCAGAAGGAGGAATCCAGGGGACATCAAGCCCGACCAAATGGCGGGTGGAAGCTGAGGGTGGTGCCCAGATTTCCGGCTTAAATGATTCACAGAAGATGCCACTCACTGAGGGGGCAGAGGGAGCAGGTGGGGGAGGAGAAAGGGAAGGGCTGACAGCTTGGACTCTGGGGAGTCTGGGGAGTCTGAGCTCTCCGGGGCCCATCCCGGAAAGGGGTCTGAGTGTGCAAAAGGTCCCAAAGGACCACAGCCACCGACAGGAAGTCAAGCGGACCCACTGGCTCTGAGTCCCTGTGCACCTGTGAGGCTCCCCACACCCCGGTGCCCGTGACTGTGCTCTGTGCTTCCTTCTTCTCCTCCCTTCAGCCATCTTTGTTCTACCTCATCTGGGCACCAGGAGCCCTGGGACCCACTTCCATCTTCGCCACAACTCTGGGAATCCAAACAGGCCAGATGCCCACTGTCCCCGCCTCAATCCCCTCAACTCTGAAGGAGAACCGCAGACAGTGCAGGTCTAGCGAGACAGAGCATGAGGTGCTTCCCACATGGGGACCTGAAAGAAACTGCCCACAGGCCTGGCCAGGCCACCCCAGCCCTGTCTCCCTGCCTTGAACCCTTCACCAGACCCTTGGCTGACCCTGCACCCCACACACGCCATCAGCATCTCCGCCACCTACTCCTCCTCCTGGGGGAACTCTAGGACAGTGCTCAGGTCCCCTAAAGCCTCTGCAACCCCTGATGTCTGTGACTCACCAGGAGACCTTACAGGTCAGAAGACACCATAATAACGTCCTGTTGGTGGCATTTATTGTGGCACCAGGATCCTGGCTTAGCTTTCAGGCCTATTGAGAAATGTCAGGCATGGAGTGAATTGCGTCTCAGTCCTGCCACAATCTCTTGCTTTCAGATCCTAAGCGAGGCCTCCTTCCCGGGCCCCACCACAGCCACTGTCTCACGCGACCTCTCAGTCAGGCTCGCCTGAGGGTCCATCCTCACTAGGCTCCACAGAGAAACCTACTGCGTCCTCCTGGGATGTAGAATATGGTGGGGGTGGGGAGGCTGCTCCCCCAAGCCCTTGTGAAAGTGAGAATCTGGAAAGTGGGCCAGAGGCAGAGCAATGCGGCCTGCTGTGTGCTGCGTCCGTGTATCACTGTGTGTTGTGTGTGCTTGGCATTGAGCAGGGGAGGACAGGAAGCCAGGGACCTCCAGGCCAGCCATTAGTAGCCTTGTCCCTGGAGAGAGCAGGACCTTTGGTCCTTGGAAGTCTGAGGGCACAAAGGACAGGACTGGCACCACTGAAGGAGGGAGATGGGCCTGATAGCTTTTGAGTTCCTGAGGGCAACTGTCCTGGGGTGAGCCACTTTCTCTCCTGAGACAAAATATCCAACATCCAAAGTTAAAAGGGAGTTTGGCTCAGTTTGGCTCAAGTCCACAGAGGTTTCAGTCCATGGTCAGCTTGCTCCGAGGCTGGGATGGCAAACAGGCCTTGCAGAGGAGAAACAGCAGGGCGCACAGGGCAGCAAAGGTAACAAGGGAAGTTGTTCAGGAAGTCCACAGTGTAGCAACAGCAACAAGGGAGAGAGACTTCACCACTTGTTTCTGCCTCTTTTATCTTTTATCCCATCCAGACTACTGGGCTTAGGATGGTGCCAAACCTCTCACTCACATGTAGTGGTTTGTAACCTCAATCCCAGCATCACACTCCAGATTCAGCCACCCCTGACTGAATGAGGCTCAGGGGACATCCAGACCCAAACAGAACGGGACTCAGGCTCTTTGTGCCATTAGATCCATCTTTGTGTCTTCACTAGTTTGAACTGAGTCTCTGAGTCACTGCAGCCAGCATTGGACCATTCTCTTGTTCAGTCTTCCAGAGAATTCTCACGTCTTTTCTGTCTAGCCCAAGCCAGCCCAGATAGGGCAGCCTGGAGATCCCTGGCAGAGCTGACCGGTGACCACACCCCTCCAACAGGTGCCGCAGCCCCCACCCTCTCTGCCAGTTTCTGCTGCCCCCTGCTGGCCACAGGTAGTCACAGTGCTCATCTTCTAGGCCTGGGACAAGGCGGAAGGCTTCACTATGGAGACCTGAATTAAGCAGAAGTGGTTCAGAGATTTAGCTCAGTGGTTCTGGTACCTGCCTCACAAGCTCAAGGTCATGAGTCCAATCTTCAGTAATGAAAAAAAAAAATGTTGAAGAGGCTAGGGGTATGAACAGAACAGTTTCTCAACTCCAGTCCAATAGGGAAAACCCTGGGCCTTGCCCCTTCCCCATTCCCACCCCATTCTTCACCCCAGCACTTCCTTTACTGGTAACATAAAGAAAGCCAAAGACTTAGTGAAATCTTGAAGCTCCAAACCCACCAGAATGTCTTACACCATTTCCGGCTCCATTTCTGGGGTAAAATGCAAAAATGAAAGACAAAGATGGAGGCACAGAAATTTTTACCTCCAATCTTAGCAAAAGAGGCTGAATTATCCTTTTTTTGACTGTTTGTTGTAGTATGTTGTGCTATGTTATCAGAGGAGATCTTCCTATGTTGCCCAGGCTGTACTTGAACTTCCCTTCTGACTCTTCCTCTTACAACTATTGAGCAAATATGCACTTAGCACCTGGCTTGGTCGTGGGGATGTGGCCATGAGTAAGACATGGCTTTGACCTTGCCCCTGGAGAGTTTAAAGGGAGGACAGACCCTCAACAGCTCCTTACAGCAGGTCATGGACTTGGCCAATAAGAGGATGTGTCGGGAACTCTGAGCCTGCAGAGAAGGGGCAAACATGCACCAGAGAGGAGATGGTGCCTCCTTGAAAATGATGAGGAGGATGCCAGTGGAGAAAGAGCCTGGGAGACTGAAACCTCACACTTACTTCCCGGAGAGGCTGGAGCTGGGAATAAAGGAGGGAGGGATCGGGCAGAGGTGCAGGGCCAAGGTCTTCAGTAACTTAAATAGGGCTCTGAAAAACTTGGACTCACTCTCAGTCAGCATTTCCCCCAGAGAATTACCTATAAACACAAGCCCTAATTTTGCTCCACAAAATCAATAAATCAATAGCTCTCAAGATCAAACACATTTGGAGTCTGCCAGAAGAACCCTTCCTCCTGAACAGTCACTAGGTTCATTAGCATTTAAAAGCTCAGGGGAACAGAATAGTTAGGAAGGAGGGCCAGAGAGAGGGAGGAAGGGAAGGAGAGAGAGGAAAGGAGGACATTTTAGCTCTTAGTCTTCTGGATTTACGTCCCAGTTACCATGTGTTCGTGTGACACACTCCAGCATCTCCACACAACCCGGCCTCCTTAGCACACGGTGGGAACACTGGGCTAGGCCTGGAGACATCTTGATTCTAAGTCAGATGATCCACTGGAAAGCGGGAGGGAGGCTGTTAAGGCGGCCGATTACATGTAATCACAGTCGGGGACCAAGTGCTGCTTATTACCCTGACACTTAGAACAATTTCATTTCCTTCTTCAGTGAACACCTAGTGAGCGTCTTTTCTGGATCAACTCTGCTGGGAGCCAGCAGCACAATGGGAAAAACTCAGACCCAAAACTTGCTTCGTGGTACACAGACATCATCCCATAATCACAATGATAAGATCAGAAGGAAAGAATGCAAATCTGTGAGAAAGACACATGACCTGAGAAGGATCTGGAGCTGTGTTATGAGCTGGAGGGCAGGGAAGAATTAACTAGGTAAAGAGGAGAGGTGCTGGGAAAACGGCATTCTAAGTGGAAAGAGCAGTATATGCAAAGGCCCTGTGGCAAGAAGGAAAATATTGCTGCAAAAAGAGTTGTTCATTTAGCAGCATTTACAACCTCATTACACCTGTAGATTCCTTGGCCCAAGTTAGTAATAAAATATCCTCAGGCTCTGAGATTGGGGTGCTCTGGAAAGTGTCCAGGAAGTTGACCAGAAGAATAAGCTGCTTGTGTGGGCCCTGGGTTCTGGCTGGTCAGTGCAATATTTCAGATCCAGCTGTACAACTCCCAGTTTCCACCCTCTTTGAGTGCCAGGCTTAGTATAGAAAACTTCCCTACAGGGAATGACCTTCTCTGTCATCTCCTGGGCCCGGAGCATGGGCCAGGAATGGAACTGATTGCCTCACACATAACCCCCAGTTGCCAGGTGCCGGGCTGTCCCACATTGTCCTGTATTACAGGTTCACTCTTCTTATGCTAGGTAAAATGGTCCAGTATATACCCCTCGTATGGCAAGACACCTTGCAGCAAAAACAAAATCAACACACAAAAGGATAACATTCCTGTACACTAATAATGAATTCACTGAGAAAGAAATTAGGAAAACAATACCATTCACAATAGTACTCCAGAAAATTAAACACTTAGGAATTAACCTAATCAAGGAAGTGAAACAGCCACAACAATCAGAATTACAGTACTCTTGAGAAAGGAGGTTGAAAGGACTTCAGAAAAGTGTAAAAAGGTCTTCTGCTCCCGGATAGGCAGAACCAATATTGCCAAAATAGCCATATTTCCAAAAACCAATACAAAGATTCAACGCAATCTCAGTTAAAATACCAATGCTATTCCATATAGAACTAGAGAAAAACCATCCTAAAATTCATATGGAATTAGAAGAGACCCAGAATAGCAAAAGCAATCCTGGGCAACTAGGACAAAACAAGGGCATCACAATCCTAGACCTGTTATATTACAAAGCTACAGGGATAAAAACAGCACAGTACTGGCACAGAAATAGACATGTAGGTCAATGGAACAGAATAGAGGATGCAAGAAATAATATCACAGGTCAAAAAAATGGATCACATCAAATTAAAAGACTTTTGCATAGCAAAGGAAATCACAAACAGAGTGAAAAGACAACCTACAAAATGGCAAAATTTTGCCAGCTATTTCTTGCACAGAGGACTAACATCTAGAATAAATGAACCCTCAATATTGAGCCCCCAGTTAAAGACTCAATAAAAAATAGGCAACTGGGCTGGGGATTCAGTGGTTCCAGCATTTGCCTTGCAAGTACAAGATTCCAAGTTCTATCCCTGGTAACCACTTACCACAATACTGGGTGTGGTGATTCATGCCCTTTAGCAATCAGTACCACACACCACAATGCCAAGTGTGGTGGCTCACACCTGTAATCCTAGCACTTGGGAGGCAAAGGCAGGAAGATTGCTGCGAGTTCAAGGCTACCCTGGGCTACATAGTGAGCTCAGGGCCAGCCTGAACTGCAAAGTGAGATCCCGTTTTTTTAAAAAAGGCAACTGAAATGAATAGACACTTCTCAGAAGAAGCACAAATGGCCGGGAAATATATGAAAAGATGTTCAATATCTCTGACCATTACAGATATGCAAATTAAAGCAATACTAAGATCCTAGCTCACTCCAGAAAGAATGCTCATCATCAAAAAAATCCAGTAATAACAAATACTGGTGAAACTGCAGGGAAATAAGGAAACTTTCTACTTTGTTGATGGGAATATAAACTAGTAAACCATAATGGAATTCTGTAGAGAGATTCCTCAAAACAGTAAAACTATAAATTCTATTTGACTCAGCTATTCTCCTCCTAGCCCTGAAAGGTTTAAAGATATATTTCAGCGATACATGCATGCCCATGTTTATAGAAGCACAATTCACAATAGCTAAATCTTGAAAATGGTCTATATGTACCTTGAAAGATGAATAAAGAAAGAAAATGTTATATATTCACATCATGGAGTATTACTCTGCCATAAAGAAGGATAAACTTGAGTCATTTGTAGGAAAATATATGTATCTTGAGACCACAATAATAAGTGATATAAATCAGACAATCGGGCTTAAATAATGTATGATTTCTCTTATATAAGAAACCCAAATTATAAATAAAAAACAAAATAAAATAAAGATAGATAATAAGAACATAGATCTTTTGCAAAAAGGGAGGGGAAGGGAGTAGAAAAACGAATTAAGCAGTGTTATGTACACGTACCAACTCTTTTCAGGTTTGTACTGCAAATATGTACAAATAAGAAAATAAACACTGAAGAAAAGACATCCTGCAGCCCCAGCAGGACCCGAGGGTGTCCCCAGTTCCCTCCATATTGCTCACACAGGTGTCCTTCCTGCTGCATTCCTTTCACTTGGGCTTTTGCCCCTTGCCCTGAAAATCTCCTGCTAACCCAAAAGACTCCCACTTCTTCTCTAATTCCACACAGAAGCCATGAACCCAGCGCTCCTCCACCATGAGTCCACAGAAAGCCAAGAGAAGAGACTTGTTACACAGCCAGGCACATGACCTCAAGTCGGCCTCCTGCCATGGAGCCTCCACCGTCCCAATAACTCACTGGCCGACTCTGGCCTTCAAACCTGGGCCCCGCTGTGGTGCTCAGATGCCCGACTCTCTCAGCCCTCCACACGCCTCTCCCTTGGCGTGTCTGGGGTTGGCCTCATTGGGCGCAGCTGAGACAGGAAGTGTAAACAAGCCACTTACTCAGGAGGGGCCCCCAGGATGCATGGTGAAGGGGTGAGGACCGAGAGAGGAGGTGACAGGTCCACACCAGCTGTGAACTTTGCCCTTGGGCTATTACTGGGGCTGGGGCTTGTCCCACTGGGCATCTCCCTGGGTTGGAGAAGCTGGATTTAGCTTCTGACTTCTGTCCATGATTGCCTGTAGGCTGCTCCCAGGGCACCAGCTCCCGGCAGGTCTGACCCGCCGCTGCTGGAGCAAGCAGGAGTCTCAGCCCAAGGGCACTGCTGAGGCAGAGCACAGAGCCTTAGACTCGAGCAGCACCAGGCCTCTGCTCAGATGGAAGGCAGGGCCGCACCGCCCTGCCCTACCACTGCACAGGGAGAAGCGATTTCCCCACCAAAGCAGCCTCCCAGGTGTGTGCCTAAACAAGGGACCAGCTACCCTGAGGAGACCCTGCCTCCTTCCCCGCAGGAGGTCTCTCATCTCCCTGACTCGGACTGTGACGGCCATGCACATTCTCAGTGCTGTTGTCATCCAAGAGCCCAGGAGTGGGCTGCGGTTAAATAAATGTGATAGTGACACGCATGTCACTCCAACTTTGCACACTTAATACAGCCTCTTCCCCCTTCCTGCATGTCCTGGGGTGTTGGGCACTGTTACTGTGCCCGTTTTACTGAGAAGGAGCCTGTTTTACTGAGAAGGCCTGGATAGCTTCAAGCGAGTCACATGCCCATCCCCATAGACCTGAGCCATGACTGTCTCTTCCTCCTCCACGAAAGCCTGGTTCCAAGCAGAGAGGGCTCTGGGCACGTTCAGCCTGAGCTGCCATCGAGGGCTGCAGCTGTGCCCAAAGTGCATCACGGGGCATGATCTTCAGGGGAAACAGACAGCATGCCATTCTGTCCCCTTCGTCACATCACCACGGAAGCCCAAACCATGGGCATGGCCCCGCCTTGAGGTGCTGAGAATCATTACACCTGGGAAGGAAGCTGGGTCTAAGAAAAAGGCTGTGGGCTAACAGGAGGGGCCTCGGGTGCATTTGGAGTTCGCAGTGGTAAATGGAGCCAGCTGCATGGGCTCCGGCCCCTGTTCTGATGCTGGGGGGGGCGGCTGGGTGAGCTTAAGCAAGGTAATTCAATTCTCCATGCCTCAGTTTCCTCATCTATAAAATAGAGATAATTTTCTCTATGGAGAATTAAGTGAACTGACAATGTATTGCAAGATGCTGGCACAAAGGAAGTGCCATGGAAATGTTGGCAGCTATGCGGGCATTCAGAGTAGATCCTAGTCCCTTTGGGAGTTGGAGAGCTAAGCAAGGGAACTGAAACACAAGACAGGGTCCCATGAGATTAAGTCAGGAGTCAGTCTCAAGGACACTGGCCGGTGGCGCCAGGGTAGAGCTCAGGCCTGGGGGACAGGAGGGTCAGGAACACTTCTGGATGAGGGCAAGACAAGGCTGTGGCTGCAGCCGACCCTCATGGGCAAAAGCACAGTGACCCCATGAGTATGACCTGTGGAATCAGGTCTAGGCAGATTTACCTCCCAGCTCTACTTTGAGCAAGTTGTTTTGTGGTTGTCACCTGTGGAGCATGAAGGACTTCCTCCCAGGGCTGGCCAGCCAATGGCCTGGCCGCTGCTCCCCACCCTGTATGACCTGCTCTTCACACAGACCCTGTACCCCTGCGGCCGTTCCAGGGCCTCTTCCCCAGCCTGCACCGTCCCTTGGAAACCGTACTCCAGGCTCTGGCTGCTGACTTCCCCTGCCAGATCCACTGGCCCTGCACAGCCTCCACCCTGCGCTCCTCCTTCTCTGCCCTCTGGACGCCACTATCTCCCAAGCACCTCGACAGTAGGTTCAAAACCAGTGCAGCCTCTGTTGCTTCGCCCTGCCCTCTGCATCTCTGTAAATAGCATCACCTTCTGCTAAGTCGATGCAGCCAGAATCCTGTCACCCGCTGCCTTGGCAGAGGACACTCAGATCTACCACTGCCCTGTGCCAGGCCGCCTGTCTGTCACCCCCACATGCATCTGTCCTCCAGCCTTCACCCAGAGCAAATTCACTGCAGCTTCCTGCACTCGCTCTTCCACAACTAGTCAGTTCCTCAGGATCCAGGCCAAGCTCTGAGCAGGGACTTCGGGCTTTCTACCTCCGGGATCCACCTGACCTCTTGTCTTACCTTTGCATATACACCTTGAAGCCACGATTTGAGGGTGGCCATCCCTGGATTACCTCCCCTGGGGCCCTGCCTGGTGGAGCTAGGGGTGTAGTAGACGCCATGTCTTCAGTGGCCGGCAGAGACTATGAATACATGAGTGAGGCAGAGCCCGGGCTATATCTTCTATGCAGACTGAGAGGCCGGGACAGCCACGTGGAGGTGGTGACTGGTGCTGGGTTGGAATGGCTCCAAGGGACACGATCCCGGTCCCTGTCCGAGTCCTGGTCCCCTGTCTTGAAGGAGAGTGTTGGTGGCGGAAAGGCAGGTGCTGTCGGTGAGAATGCCACTTCCCTCTTGTGACCTTTTCCGAAGACATTTTCTCTGAATGTCAGGTTCATTAGGCACAGGATTGGGGGTGGGGGAATCTCTTTAAAACTGAATTAAAGAGAGGACAGACAGACAGATATCCCGACTGACAGGCCAGCCTGGAGGGTAAAAAGACACATCCCCTCCTTTGGTGGTGGCCTCATTTCAGTTCTGAGGACAGAGCCAGAGTTGTTCTGTTGGGATGACGCCTCCATGTTGCTTTCTGCCCCAGCATCCTGGCGCGAGCTGTACCCAGAACAACACACAGTGCTCACCAGCTAAATGCTGCTGCCCTGCTCACAGGATCCATTCTACCCTCCTGGGGACATTCAGTCCACCTCCTTGGACTTAAAGCTCCTCACCCTGCCCAGCATTCCTCCAGGGTCCATGTGCCTCGTGCAGAAGCCCTTCTGGTCCATGCTTGCTGAATACGGGAGAAATAAATCAGATATTTAGGAACGAGCCACTTGGATGAACAGATATTATCTAGGGGCAGGCTTGGTGCCGTGGCAGAGGCACAGCCCGGGGGGCAGAATCTCTAAGCGGAGAATCAGAAGGAGATGACACCGAACCAGGCATTGAAGGATGAATAGGAATTTATCTCCTTGTTCTTTCTAGGAGAAACTAGATCGTGAAAATAAAATGGCATGTGAGCTCCCTGGTCTGCAGAGAACAAGGTGACTGTGAGTGTCTGTGCCTCCGGCCCTTTCTTTCCTAGCTACGATGGTCTGAAACACCAGAGAGCGAAGAGTCTCAGGGTCCTGCTCCTCATTTCCACTTCCCATGGTCCTCTGCAGCCCCTTAGCAGAGTCAACCTGCTGGCATCTTCTGCTCCCAAACTGGCGACTCTCCACAGGACTGCTGCTGCCCCCTCACGGGGGCTGCCCTCCTGTGCCAACTGTGATAGTGCTGCCTGTTGGTGCCCAGGCTCATATTGGGCCAGAGGGGCAGGGACGAGCTGGAAAAGAGCAGGCTTTCTTTTATGAAGACTCTTGGGCTTCATACACACATGCACACGCATGCACGAACACACTCACACTCACACCCTTCTCGGTACATCATCCTTCAACCAGATGGTCTCGAACTCCCCAGAGGCCTCAGTGTCCCCCTGGGATGAAGTGACCCAGGCTGCACAGCTCCTCCTGCAGCTGCGCCTCCCTCGGCCTCCTCCTCTCCCTTCAAGGACACGATCATCAGCCCCGCCCGCCAGCTCCTGGCGCCTCACCTCCACAGCTCCTCAGCTGCCAGCTCTGTCTTCTCGCCTCCCAGAGGAGCAGCTGTCAGCACATTCTGGTGGCCAGGATGGGGAGGGGTGACAGAAAGATGGTGCAAGAAAGGGAGAGACCAAGAGGAGAAGGCAGAGAAAGAGAGCAGGAAGGATGAGGGAGCACTGTGTGGGGAGAGGAAGCAAGGAGGGCAAGCCAAGGAAGGGGCCGAGAAGGCGGCTAGACCAGGAACAGGCCAGCCAAGACAGGGCCGAGCTGACGCTCTCCTGAGTCCCTTCCTGCCATCCAGGAAACCCTGAGAAATGAGAGACCGACCGCTTCTCCCATCTGTGCTGATGAATAGAGAGATAGCCAGCGGGCACTGGGGCAGGGCTGGGCTCCCACAGGGCTTCCAGGGCTCCAGAGCTGGGGTGGGGAAACAGCAAGAAGACAAACATACACATGCACAGACACATAATGTAGACACACAGCTGAACACACAGGCAGAGATGTGTATTCTTCCCAGGCTGATTGCATAGGGGGTCCTGCCATGAGAAGATTCAAACCTCCTTGGCCTGGGCAGTGGTGGAATGGGGGGCTCTTCTCCCCCAAAGTCCCAGAGAGATTGTAGGGGTCAAATTGACCCAAATTCCCCACCTTTGAGAAAGTATGTCCACATGGGGTACAACAGTGCCCCCAATCCAATGCTTCCACACCCATGGGTCAAAGCTTCCCGGTGGAGCCACGACCAGGTCCTTGTGTGCAGAGAAGGAAGCCCAGACAGAGGAGACCTACCAGGTCCTCCGGCCAAGATGTACAGAACTGGCATTGGAAGCCAAGGGGGCTGCCTGGCTATTTTGGCTCTACATCTTTGGGGATGCAGGAGTGGGCAGATCGTGGGCACAGGAGCCTCTCCTCTCCATTCACACTCCCCCTCCCAGGAGAGGCTTCCTTCCCAGTCCCCATGCGTCCCCTGCCAGGTGGAGCTGAGACCCACTGCACCGAGAAGTCACACCTGCCCTCTTCACCAGCCTGTCCCGCTGGACCCTCCAAGTGGTTGCGGTGAGTGAGCAGAGAGCATGTTATTCGTTGAGTCTGGTGACTTCTGCTGGAGGCAGCTTTACAAAGAGTAGTGGGGCCTTAGGAAGATGAGTCGCTCTGCCTTCAAGTGGGAGAACGAGGACCCAGCCCAAAGCAGGAAGGTGAACAGAGCAGCCTGGGGAGAACTGTGCCTTCTGCCGATCGCCTAAGCAGAAATCACCCCAGAGGACACAGAGAGGCACCCAGCAAGCTCTCTCTGATGTCAGGGGTACAGTCCATGCTAGGAGCTGGGGGAACTATATGCATGACCAACCACTCTCCCACTCGGTGGTAGGCATGCAGTACCTTCTTGACCCTCACCACAGCACTTCCCAGCAGAGGAAACTGGGCTACCAACAGGTAAAGAGCTACACATAAAATTCTAGCCCAACAGCATCCAAGTCCTCCCCTTTGTTCAGTATCTCCTGTCTCCTCATGTGTGGAGAGACAAAGAAAGAAGGGGTGACTTGGAGCAGGGTCTGCTCCTAATGAGAACTTCCATATGGTTGGGGAAAGGTTTTTATAAACTGTGTTAGTCAGCTTTTTGTTACTGTGACAAAATACCTGAGAAAAATCAACTTGCAGGAGAACTGATTGATTTTGGTTCACAGTTTTAGAGGTTTCAATCCGTAGTCGGTTGGCCCAGGGCTTTCAAGTCTGTGTACATCAGGATGGGAATCATGTACCAAAGCAAAACCAATCAGCTCATGACAGCCAGGAAGCAAAGAGAAAGAGAAAAGAGGCCAAGAGCCCAATATGCCCTTCAAGGCCACACGCCCTATGACCTAACTTCCTCCCTCAAGGCCCAATCTCCTTCCCAGGGAGCACAAGCTGTTAATAAAGCCCTTACCAGTTGGGTGCAATAGCACACACTTGTATTCCCAGCACTCTTGTAAGCTGAAGCAGGAGGATAACAAGTTGAATCCAGTGTGAACAACTCAACATGATCATGTCTCAAAAGAAAAGGGCTGGGGACATAGGTCGGTGTAAAGACCCTGGGTTATCAGGTCCTCACAGCCTGAAACTAGGGTCTTAGGAGAAGCTGAACACTGCAGTGGATTGTGGGCTCCACAACCAGACCGTCAGGACTAAACCCTGTGTCTGCTGGATCCTGGCCATGGGATCTCTTTCCTTGTCCCCAAAATAAGAACAGCAAAAGTACATCATCAAATGCAACCCCTTGGGAAAGTACTTAGCAGGTTCCTAGCATTTAGCAAATGCTTCAGAAATGGCAACTCAGGGAGAAGCTCTCTGCCCAGCAGAGGGGGAGCATCTAATGTGTGGAGACCGTCAAGAATGAGCAGCAGGAAGAGGAGCCGCCAGAGGCCCCCTCTGTGCCACCCCAAGCGCCATCACTCAAGAGCTGCCATCCTTGATATCACTTGCGTGCTGGGTGGGCCTGGATTTGTTACAATAAACAGCAAAGCAACAGCTGAATTCTCCAGCCCAAGTGGGCTGGGGAGAGGGGTGGAGCCCAGAGAACTCTGGTTTCCTGGATGTCACAGCCATAGTGAGAAAAGAGTCGGACTCCCCCAAAGGTCGCAGAAATTAGGAAGACCCCCAGCATTGAAACTCAAATCCAAGAACCAGGAGGGCTCCGGCTGAACAAAATGAAAATGCAAAGTGCCCAGGAGTTCATGGTAACAACAACAGCAGCTGTGGTTTTTAACTCTTCAGAATAATCCTCGGACACTGGCACCATGATTAGACCCACTTTACAGATGAGGAAACTTGGGAGCAGAGAAGTTAAGAGACTCCTCTCCACGGCTAATTGGTGGTGAGCCCCACACCCAGGAAGTCAGGCTCCCATGTCCAGATCCTCTGTGACTGCTCCTATTACCCTGGGTATTAAGCAATGAAGGGCAGTGGGTACAAATGGAAGAGAGTGTCACAGGCTCTAGGGAGCAGGGCCTGACTTCACGTCTGCAGCTGTGGTCAAAGTACAGAGGTGAGGACCTGGCCGTCTTGATGTCCCTGACTACAGACTCAGTACATCCAGGATCTCCAGTGAGCTCCACATCTGTGCCAATCCCTGCTGTGCAGTGACCACACTGACTTATATGTGAGAAGCTGCAGTTCCAACCTTGGTAAATGACTCTGAACCTCCAAGGCACCATCCTCCAGCCCGAGCCTTCTCCCTACTGGACACGTGGCCGGCCAAGCCTGGCCTCCACACTCTCCCCACACCTCTCTCCTGGCTGCATCCCACTGCTCAGATAATGCCACCATCTGGGGCCCATCTACAGGAGCTTGACTGCCTGTGAGGGGCAAGGCATCTCCATCTGCCTCCCCGGAGAGCAGCCTCCATACATCCCAGACCTGGCAGTGGGAGCCCAGGCCTCAATACACGAGGTGCAGCCTGTGTTGTCCACAGCTGTCCCAGAAAGATCATCACAAAGAGACAACCGGTGTGGGGGGAGCAAGTGAGACCCAGCATGGGGTTCATTTCACTGGAGATGAGCTCACTGGCTTTACGCAAACTGGTTCAGCTCTCTGAGCCAGTTTCTCTACCCATAGATGAAGATGATATTGGACAGATGTCACAAGAATCTGTCATAATTATTTGTTCATTCTTTACACTTAGGAACGGGCATGGGGAAGATGTTTGTGGAAGAAATAAATTAATCCATCCAACTCTCTGGCTGCTTTGCCATCTTTCCTACCCCCAGAACTCCAGATCAAGCCGGACAATTGTGTTGAAAGGCTCCAAGCTGGTGAGAGCAACTTAGTCTCCTATTTTGTGATCCATGGAGGGCTGCGTGTGTGATCCAGTTCCAGAGAATGAGATGTCAAGGAGGGTCTGCTGGGAGTTCTCGAAAGGGTTTCCATCCCTGGTCAAAGGAAGAAAGGATCGGAGAACAGCACCCTCAACCTCTGAAGGTTGCTGGGCAGAAGTGAAGAACTTGGAGATGAAGTAAGCAAATGCCAACCCAACTGCCATGGTCTGCAGATGGCAGAGGAAAAGGAGCAGAGCGTGGATCCTTGATGTGGGATGCCAGTGGTGTCAGGACCTCCTACCAGGAAATTTCTTGTTCTTTAACAAGAAGCATCCACACGGTCAAGCCATGACTAGTTGGGAATGCTCCGACACAGTGACCAGTGGGTGACGAGTGAGAATCTGGTGGCCTCAACAGCTTTGTGTAAATATCTGTCATTACGGACAATATTAACACGGCAACACCCCCATTTATTCAATGTTTTCAGCTATGTGCTCTCGCTCAGAAGGAAAATTTCAAGATAATTGAAGTTTATATCCTTTAGGCTCAAAAGTATTATTTGGATTTTAACTGGTTTTGATTACAAAAGTAACATTTGAAATCTATCACACTTCCATCTATCTCTCCTTCTCCTCTCCCTAACCCCCCCCCCCCACACACACACACTCATGATGAGAATCGATTTAACTCGGTTTGGATGCTACACTCACTGAGGAGCACACATCATCAAAACGTCGTGAGCCTGGTGTTGCCCTGGAGCTTCAGTGGTTGGGGCTGCAGACTCTGGCTCTTATTTCCCCAAGCATCTCCCCTCAGGGCCACTTCCCACCATGTTCCCACCTGTCAGGGTGACTGCCCTGGTGGCCCTTCTCAGTGCAGAATTTGTAGTTCCAGCCTGTAAAGCTAGATCATCGTGCTTACTGGACACGTGCGCACAATGGATTCTTGCAATGAGCCTCAACTAGGATATTGTACCAAGGGTGATACCCCCAACCGAGGATAGGCAGCCCCACTCCAAAAGAAAGAATCATTCATTTATCTAACAACTACTGAGCAATTCATCACTGGGGTGATAGAGGTGAAGAGTGCAAGCTTTGGAGCCAAAAGCCTGGCTTTACATCACAATTCTAACATTCACAGGTAGTGCCCACCTGGGCAGGTTATCCCCTCTCCAACTCTCATCCATATAATGGGATCAATCATAGCACCTTCAAATAAGGATAATGTGAGGAACGGAGAAGGTAACATGCTTCATGTGCATAGGACAATGCCTTGATTTTGTGAGTTCTCAGTGGTACGAGCAATTGTGATCGTGTTGGTCACATACTGGGCTTGGCTCTGAGCACCAGAGAAGCACTGGCTAATGACAGTTACACAGCTCCTGACCCAGGAAAGTGACAGTTAGCCAGACAGATCAGCCGTATCCCAAACATACAGGAAAACATTCTAACAAGAGGACATATTCCTTTTTCAGCTCCCCGGGGTGGTTAGAAGCCCAAAACAGGAGCTCTGAGGCAGCCTGGCCAGGCCAGAGAGGTCTTCCCACTGACCCAAGCTGCAGGGGCAAGTGCCTGAGTGTATTAGTTCCCTGAGACTGCCATGACCAGTGACCCCAGACTGGGCAGCTGACCACAGTGAAATGTATCCCCTCTTTGTTCTGGAGACCAGAAAGACAAAATGAAGTGCCAGCAGGGCTGTGCTCTCTCCAGAGATTCTGGGAGACAACCCAAAAAAAGTGGGGAAAAAAATCTTTTTCCCAAATAATATCATATTTACAAGTTCTGGAGACAAGGGTGTGATTTAGCTTATTGAGTGGCACATTTGAGCCATCACTGTGGGAGTCTTCAGGCAAGGGAAGCCAGAGATGGCCTCAAATCATAGGACCCCCAGAAAACAAAGAGAGGTGCCACGTGAGAAGGAGTTGGGGAGAAAAGAACATGTCTGGCCTGAAGAGAGAGGCAACCAGGAGATGAGCCTTCTCCAGGATTCAGAGAAGCACTGGAGGCCAGCATCAAAGACCATAGGGAGCCCCAATCCAGTTTGATCATGAGAGGCCTGCAACCTGGTGGACACATACGTGACCAGGTGATTTCTCTGAACACTGAGTGTGTTAGTTAGCTTTACAGCACTGTGACACACTTCCTGAGATGGATCAGTTTAAAGAATGAAAGGGTTAGTTTGGCTCATGTTTCAGAGGCCTCAGTCCACGGTAAGTTGGCTTGTTGTTTTGGGGCTAGTCACAAAGCAGGAAGATCCCACTGGGGAGTACATGGAGCAAATCTGCTCACCTCCTGGTAACCAGAAAACGAAGTGAAAGAGGGTCCCTGTTCCATTTTCCCCTTCAGGGAGGGGCCTGGCCTTGGTGACCTAACGTCCTTCTACGAAACCCCATCTCCTAAGTGCTCTGGTGAGACCAATCCTTTCACACATGACCCCTGAGGTCACTGCAGATCTCATAGCCCAGAGACTGCCAGTTGTAGGGCATCCAGAGTGGGGTCAGACCTCTGCTCTCTGGACAGTCCTCACTGCTTCATTGGCACAGAGCCTCAACATCTGGTATGTGCAGGAGAATCCTAATGGCTTTGACCTCTTGGTCCCAGGCAGCCTTTACGTGCCCACAGAGCCACCTCATCTTCAATACTGAATACATTAGGCACCAGGGCTGGGGCACCCATCCCACACTCTTCTTTCAAACCACCACCCCCACTAGTTCTTCTCAAATGAGCACACGCCTGCATTTGGTACATTTATTTATAAACTTCATTCTTGTACCACTAATACTTGACATGTGTCATAAAATACAATCGCAATTATTTAGATTTTAAAATAAGAAAAATAAACATTTGAGTAATTTTGCTTTATTTATTTATTAATGGTTCAAAGCATCTTTACTCTCAGTGAAAATTTTAATGAGAGCCATATGATTGGAAATGTTTCCTTAAAAAAAAAAAACAAAGCTGTATGCTACAGCCGCTCAAAGGTCTGGTTCTTAATTTAGATTATTTTTATACTTGGTTTTAATTGTTGTTATGGCTGGGTAGGAAAAAAAAGAGAAAGGAAGGAAGCTACCTTGTAAAGACACACCAATCCAAGTGGGAAAACAGCAACGCTGGCTGTGCTTACTAAATTCTCAGTTATTTTTCATTCCCATCCACCAATTATGCAAAGTTTTTTGTTGAAATTCACCAAGCAAATTTCCATCTTCCCTGATGTCAATCAGCAGTTCTTAAAACTAATCAAAAGGTGTTACATTTTTATATTTTTAGCAAATAGGTTCTGAAACATTTTGGAAGATTTTTTTAAAAACAGGTTAAAATATTCTGTCTCCAAGTTTTTTTTTAAGTTTACCTACATATGAGTTGTCATCAGTGAGATGTATGGACCTTTGTCCAAAAATATCAGGATACAATGGAAACATTTCCAAATAGTTGTTTTAGAAATACTCTCTTCATAGCATGTTTTCTTCTAAAAGGTAATTTCTTTTTCAATCATTATTTACCTATCAAAAGTACCATAGAGAAGCAGAAAAAAATACATATATTTTTTTCTTTCAAAATCTCTGTTGCTTAAATTCATTGTGGTATCATAGATTACATTGTGAAACCAAAAAAGGGCATTATTGGAAAAACTGACAAAATCCAAAGATAGTATGAATTTCTGTTAAAAATAATGTACCAGCGTTAATTCTTAACGTTCACAAGTGTACTACAGTTGTGTAAAAACTACATTATTGGAAATGAGTGGAGTATATAGTTACTCTCCATATTATCTCTGTAATTTCCCTGTAAACACAAATTATTTCAAGATAAAAAGAACTTACTTTTTTTTTTTTTTAAGGTTTTTTGAGACAGGGTCTCACTTTGTGGTTCAGGCTGGCCCTAAGTTCAGCCTCAGACTCACATCACAGCAATCCTCCTGCCTCTGCCTCCCGAGTGCTGGGATGACAGGCGTGAGCCACCACACCCGGCACTGTGGTATGTGGTACTGGTTGCTGCTGGGCATGAGTCTCCATGCCCAGTATGGCATGTGGTTACTGGGGATCAAACCCGAGTCCTTGCGCTTTCAAGACAAGCGCCGGAACCACTGAGCTACCTCCCCGGCCCAAGAACTTACTTTTTAAATGTTAGGTTGTGTGGTATACCTTTGATAGCCCAACCGTCATGAAAATAGCAAGTTCGAAATGCTTCTCATTTTGTAAAGGAAAAACATATAAGTCACTTAAAGTTGCATATCTGTTATCTTGTCATAAGACAGCCATCAAAGTTTTATATTCTCATTATAAAATATTATAAGGAGTCTAGCATCATTATCTTACTTTTATAATATAAGTGACATTGGTGACATCCTGTAGCCTTCTATACACCCGTACCCTTGACTCTCACGTTTCAACAGCAAGTCCTTGAGACAATTTCATGTTTGGTGTAATCTCTGGAACTTAACCCTGAATCCTGAATGTATTACATTCCAGCATCCGCTCTGCCATAGTTATATTAATATTGTTTTTCCATAAAACAATGTCTGAATTAAATAAGTCACTGATTATTGGAACTGAATCTTTCTCGGGGCATCTCATAAAAAGAGTAATTCTTTGTGTATTTCATTACTGGGATCCAAATCCAGTGCAGATGATAAGCTGAGATGCGTCAGAAACAGCTACACCTCCACCCGACTGCACAGTGAGTCTCCCGTGCTGTGTAATTTGTTCTAGTGCTTGTTTCCTTACATCTCCAGCAACGCTCTCTTTGCATCTTCCGCCATACTTGCTGACAAAGAGCTGCATTTTAGTTTGCCCGTGGATTTTTTTTTTTTCCTGTAGCTCATTTCATCTCTTTTTTTCCAGAGGCAGGAAGAACAAGCATTTTCTTGATGGTATGAAGCTTTTTATCTTTCATTATTAAGTAAGGAAATCTCAAAAGAGGCATCTAAACATTTGTCACAAAGTGTCAGAACTTATGTAAAGAACCGGAGGGAGCATCATGTAACTTTAGACATCACTGACAAAATAATTAGAAGCTACCTTTGTATTCTCCATGCTTCATTTTTAAGAATAGCATTATGTTAGTCAGGAGAGCCTAGGTTAGGTGCTGATAACAAACATGCCCAATACCTGTGCCTTAAAATAGTACAGGGGAATGATGTACTGCATGTACCTCACAGGGCAGCTGTGTCACAGCCTCACTCTAGGGTGCAGACCAAGCACGTCCCTGTGAGAATTGTGTTACTTCTTTTGAAAAGAGCATGATGAATCACATACCGCTTCTCAAAACTTTCACCTGGAAGTGACACTTGTCACTTTTACTCAGAACTCAGTGGAAAGGACACATCACGTGGCCACATTTACACCAAGCAGGTCAAGAAGTCAGTTGTCAGAGAAGAATCGTACAAGTCACCAAAGATGTACACACTTGTTATGTAAGATACTTAGCATTCTCATTAGCTAGTATCTCAAGGTTTATCATTAATGGACACACATATTACACATAACCAACTCTTTAAAATTCCCTTCTTTGTCAAAGCGTGGTGATGTACACCTGAATTCCCAGCCCTTGAGAGACTGAGACAGGAAGATCACCACCAGTTCAAGGCCAACCTGGGCTACACAGTGAGTTAAAGGCAACCTGAACTACATAGTAAGATCTTATCTCAAAAATTTTATTTTCTTCTTCTTCATCTCCTTGTTGAATCTGGTTAAAGCATCAT